>JAIFZK010000002.1:122500-130000 GCA_027481765.1 Tenualosa thibaudeaui
GCCAGATGCTGTAAATAAGGCAGGTCTAGAGGCGTCTTACATGATCAGCTACAGAGTGGCAAAAGCAGGCAAGCCTCACACTATAGTGGAGGAACTGATTGTTCCTGCTGCTATTGATATGGCTGAGAAAATGGGGGGAAAGGCTAAACAGACTTTCCAGAGAATGCCTTCGTCAGATAATACCGTGTCCCGACGGATCAGTGATATGTCAGCAGACCTTTTGAGACAGTTACTATGTTGCATACATGCCAGCGAATTCTATGCATTACAGTTGGATGAGTTAACAGATGTAGCGGGCCTGGCTCAGCTGTTGGTGTGCGTCAGGTACATATGCGGAGGGTCAATCCATGAGGACATACTCTTTTGCAAACCGTTGCCAACGAGGACAATGGGACAGGAATTTTTTTGGACTTATAGACAGTTTCATACGGTCACATGGAATAAGCTGGACTAAATGTGTTGGCATATGCACAGATGGTGCTAAAGCTATGGCGTGGAAGCACAGCGAAGTGGTGACCCATGTACAAGCAGTGGCTCCCGATGCCACTTGGGTCCACTGTAGCACACAGAGAAGCGCTCGCAGCGAAAGGAATGCCAGACAGCCTCACACAGGTGTTGGACAACACAGTAAAGATGGTTAACTTTGTCAAATCAAAACCTCTTAACTTGCGTATTTTTTCCCACACTATGCAATGAGATGGGCAGCGACCATTTGATACCTTTACTCCACACTGAAGTGCGATGGTTATGGCAGCGCAATTGCACAAATATTTCCCCTTAAAAGACAAACATCACTCAACACATGCCAGAGAGAGAGAGAGAGAGAGAGAGAGAGAGATAGATAGATCAACCAACAGGTCACTCAGAATTGAGTACAGTCAGAAGACATTTTCTTTCATTTGCCTGATTTCTGGATCAGTTTGCGGACAGAGTCTCCAGCTCTGGCAAACCGAGCGATAAAGACGTATTTTTGTGAGAGTGGGTTCTCGGCACTAGTGAGCCTGAAGACCAAGTATAGGTACAGACTGCTCGTGGAAAATGATTTAATTTCCAGAATTTCCAGGCACATCCTTCACATTAACTTATTATTCTGTGGTTTACCTACATTTAGTTTAAGTATTGTTAATGTGTTCACTTTTTTACAACAGAGAAGTCAAGAAAATACAGTATTTATCAATATGTGAAAAGTTAACAAAAGATGTTGGTGTTGTAGGCCTAATGTGCCTGAGATTAGGTGCAGATTTGTTTTAAATAATAACATTTTGCACATTTGTTTGTCGGTTTTCTATATTATTTGTTTCATACATTTCACATGTTTATCATTATACAACAAATTGAAATATATTAAAAGCTATATTATCAGCTATTCTGGCTCCTATTTGGGATACACCCTGTGTTACATATGTGTGTCAAAATACAGTATGTAGCCTATGCAAAATAAATATTGGTAATAAAACTCATTGTTAACAATTTGTGGTGTTACTCTGTAAGATTTGTAATGTCTCAGGGGGTACATGCCAGTCAAAAGTTTGGGAACCACTGCTTTAGGGCATTGGTTCTGAAAGTGGGGTCCACAGTTCTGTGAAAAGGTTTGCTTCAAAATAGCATCTACCATAACAAATGGATATAATGCTATTTGTTTAAATTTGTGTTGCGATTATGAGAGGTCCTTGTTCTGCTCCGTGAGGGGTCCCTGACCCAATAAAGTTTGAGAACATCTGCTTTAGGGACAGTCTCCCCTATAGCAACTCAGGGGCACAGTGGTGGCAGCTGTGGTTTGTTAACCACTACATTACCACCACCCTCTCACCTCATCATTTAAAAGCAACTCATTCAACTGTGTGTCATAGTAAGTTTCACTAAAGTGTATACCTCATGTCTACATATACACTTTCCTAAACACCCCTACTCTCTCCCTTCTCTTTCTCTCTGTCTCCCTCTCTCTCTCTCTCACACACACACACACACACACACACACACACACACACACCATTGTACCGTTGCATTAATCATGCTTAAGGCTACCATCCAGGGCCATTTTCCAGGAGAAGCATCCTCTCCCCCTATGATGGAACTTCGGGAGCCGAGACGCAGTGAGCCTGCAGACAAATACATTACACACACACACACACACACACACACACACACACACACACACACACACACACACACACACACACACACACACAGACACACACCTGAAGCAAAAGAGAGTGACAGACTCTTGTGTCAGCAGGCGGTAGGCTTTGTCTTATCTTTTATGTTTTGGGGCACTTTAGCTTGCATTATAGGCTGAACATTACATTAGTTATGTCTTCATCATGCAGACATATCTCAAATTTTCATTGTCATTTAGAGACTGATTTGTCTCTGTTGAGTCCCAATGGTTTATCCTGTCAAATAGGCTGCTTGTGCTGCTGTGGTAGGCTATAAACCAAAAAGCAATGTTGTGCCTTTGTAGCTGCATCCTGTTTTACACACACACACACATGCACACACACACACGCACATGCACACACACACACACACCATTTGTGGCTTTGCTGTTTAGCAGTAGAATCACACAGAGGCTGACACAAAATGTTTTGCCTGCTGTGTAATGAATAATGTGTGCATGCACACACACACACACACCATTTGTGGCTTTGCTGTTTAGCAGTAGAGTCACACAGAGGCTGACACAAAATGTTTTGCCCGCAGTCTGATGGATCTCTCTCTCTCACACTCACACACACACAGACACTCACACACACATAGTCTTACCTGTAGCTATGCTGAGGAGCAGAATCAAACAGAAACAGACCTTGAGTGTCATGTCTGCTGTCTAATGGATTGCACACGGAGCACAGCTATTAAAGAACATGACCCCACCCACGCATATGCATGCACACGCACACACTCACACACAGTGTGTGTGTTTGTGTGTGTGTGTGTGTGTGTGTGTGTGAGAGATGTGGGGTATTCCCCACATTGACTGGCACTCTTAGTAAAGATGGGTAAAAAGAGGATTAAAAACATCTTCATGTATTAAGCTTTCTTAGGCCTTGTTTACACGTATCTACATATTTTTAGAAAAGGATTTTTAAAATTCATTCAGGCCTTTTGTTTACACACAAATGGCCTATTTGGGGCGACCTGAATGTGTTTCAGACCAGTGCTTCAAGTGGGCCGGTCCGCACCAGTAAGGAGCACCGGCACTTTCTCAACTTTAGCCTCTAGCGTACCGGTACTTTTTATCACTTGATGATCTGCTGTTACCCACCGCCTAATGTACCCACCGCCTAATGTACCCACCGCCTAATGTACCCACCGCCTAATTTACCCACCGCCTAATGTACCCACCGCCTAATTTACCCACCGCCTAATGTACCCACCGCCTAATGTACCCACCGCCTAATGTACCCACCGCCTAATTTACCCACCGCCTAATGTACCCACCGCCTAATTTACCCACCGCCTAATGTACCCACCGCCTAATGTACCCACCGCCTAATGTACCCACCGCCTAATTTACCCACCGCCTAATGTACCCACCGCCTAATGTACCCACCGCCTAATTTACCCACCGCCTAATTTACCCACCGCCTAATGTACCCACCGCCTAATGTACCTGCAACAGTTGAATAAGGGGAGTACCAGCACTTATTTTTTTCCACTTAAAGCACTGGTTCAGACCCTCTGGGCCACAGAGGGTCTGTCATCATTCTCAAATCAGAAGTGGTCATTATTAAGAGAGCTTCAAGGTTCTAAAAAACAGCAACTAGCAGCATCACTTTTTCTCACTGCACTTTTACCCACGGTACCATTCAATTAGTGTTAGCTGTCTGTATGCTATTTTGTACCATTCAGTTAGCATTAGCTGTCTGTTTGCTATTTTGTACCATTCAATTAGTGTTAGCTGTCTGTATGTTATTTTGTACCATTCAGTTAGCATTAGCTGTCTGTTTGCTGTTCCAAATTCTTTCGTTCTCCTTCATAGAAGCCTATCTGGCCCACAGCCTAATGCACAATGTAGGCAACAAAGTGCGTGCAGTGACTGGTACTTATAGTATAGACAGGAAACTGCAACAGGGCAGAGGCCTACCAAGTGAGCAGGGTTGCCAAGAACAGAAGGGATGTGGGGCCCATATGACATAAACACACACACACACACACCACATGTGAGAAAGACACTTCAATCCAAAATGTGTGCCATCTTTGCCCCATCTAAAAATAAAGCCACAGCACACAGCAGAGTGAGACACAGTGACATCAAGGTCACCCACCCAAGGGAAGAGAGGGGACCAAAACACTGCTTCTAGCAGTGTAACTAGCCGTACACACACAATCTGGGCAATGACAGGTGGAGTTGGTTTGGACCTCCAGTCAGTAGCATAGAGGGCTGCCCTGGCTGCAGCATGGAGCTTTTGGAGATTTTTATGCTGATCTGATAGCTGATCTGATACCTTTTGTATTTAATACTAAAGTGTAGGCTTTTAAACAATGCAGACTGATTAAAAGAAAGGAATAAAGAAAGAGAAAAACTGCATGTCTTTAATGATTTATTAATGAGGTGCAGTGGAATTTCACTTGATATCAGACAAGGGCACACATACACTCATGTACTCACACAGGCACACCCATGCACACACACACACACACACACACTCACACACACACACAAGTTTTGTGTGTGGTGAGGTGTGAGGTTTTGTTCCTGTCATGTTCTGTGAAAGTACACAGGAAGTGGCATTTTTAGCAGAGTGAAATGTGGCATGTGATGTGACATATTTGCAAAGATAAAATAAGACTAAAAAGTGCCTTACCTTCTGAAGATAAATTATGGGTAGCATTCATGTAGTCTAGCAGGCCAGATAGGGTCACACACAAGAATGAAGACACCGTAGCCTTGTAGTCTAAAAAGGCCATTTCCTATTAATCTGAATTAGGACAGAGGGCTACCAATTTCACACCTCCTCACACCACCTTTCAACTAAGACAACTCTGAGACATGCATATATACCATACTGACATGCATATATATCATAGAGACATGCATATATACCATAGAGACATGCATATATACCATGGAGACATGCATGTATACCATAGAGACATGCATATATACCATAGAGACATGCATGTATACCATAGAGACATGCATATATACCATACTGATATGCATATATACCATAAAGGACATGCATTTATACCATAGAGACATGCATACATACCATAGAGACATGCATGTATACCATAGAGACATGCATATATACCATACTGATATGCATATATACCATAAATGACATGTATATATACCATAGAGACATGCATATATACCATAGAGACATGTATATATACAATAGAGACATGCACATATACCATAGACACATGCATGTATACCATAGAGACATGCATATATACCATAGAGACATTCACATATACCATAGAGACATGCATATACACCATACTGACATGCATATATACCATAGAGACATGCATGTATACCATAGAGACATGCATATACACCATACTGACATGCATATATACCATAGAGACATGCATGTATACCATAGAGACATGCATATATACCATAGAGACATGCATGTATACCATAGAGACATTCATATATACCATAGAGACATGCATATATACCATAGAGACATGCATGTAAACCATAGAGACATGCATATATACCATAGAGACATTCATATATACCATACTGACATGCATATATACCATAGAGACATGCATATATACCATACTGACATGCATATATACCATAGAGACATGCATATATAACATACTGAAATGTCACTACCAGTACTTTGAAATAACAGAATTGTCCCAACCAATATTTTTGCTAACTTATTCGCATTATCTTTGTCATGAGTGAAGTCATGTTTGATCAGCTGTAATAACCAATGTAGACATCCCATTCATAGGCTGAAATGTAAGGGGTGCATTTCATCACCGAAATGTTACCACCAAAGTTGACACCAAACCTACGCCCTTGTTTTGAAACTCTTGCCATGTTGAATGTGAATTTGCACGTGTACATGTGAGCTAAAAACAAACAAATAAATAAATAGGTGGGCCAAGAAAAAGTCAGGTGGGTTTTAACCCAAAACACACAGAGGTTTCAAGTTTAAAAATAATGATCACACAAGACATACGCTTGGTGTGTGTGTGTGGTGTTTACCTAAAACTTGGACAATGTGTGATATGATATTGTTTAAGTTTAATAATGAACATATATGACATGAGCCTGGTGTGTGTGTGTGTGTGTGTGTGTGTGTGTGTGTGTGTGTCTGAGTGTGTGTGTGTGTTGTGTTAACCTAGAGCTTGTACAAGGTGTGATATGACATTGCAAAAATGTCCAGTGTATGTGTGTTCCTGAGAGGAGAGAGAGAGAGTGAGAGGGTGAGATTGAGGGAGAAAGAGATGACCTACTCAGTGCATATTTATCTGAAGCAAATAACTTGTTTTGTTATTTCTTAATGTATTTATAAAAACATGCTTTGTAAATAAATTTATTTCCCTTCAATGTTGACACCAAGTGTGTGTGTGTGTGTGTGTGTGCATGCGCATGTTTAGTATGGACGTCTTCGGGGTGTGGCCATGTTTTTAATAGCTGTGGTCTGTGTGTGATCCACCAGACTGCAGATATGAGACTCAGAGACTGTCTGTGGGTGGCCATGCTGCTCAGCACTACAGGTGAGGTGTGTGAGTGTCTGTGTGTGTGTGTGTGTGTGTGTGTGTGTGTGTCTGTATGATGGAGAGAGAGAGATATATGACAGTCAGTATCTGTCTCTGTGTGAGTCAGAGCAAAGTTACAACAAAGGTCTGTGTCTGTATGTGGGTGCATACCATATGTCTGAGTATGATATGTGTGTGTGTGTGTGTTTGTGTGTGTGTTTGTGTGTGTGTGTGTGTGTGTATGTGTGTGTGTGTGTGTGTGTGTGTGTGTGTGTGTGTGTGTGTGTGTGTGTGTGTGTGTGTGTATGTGTGTGTGTGTGTGTGTGTGTGTGTGTGTGTGTGTGTGTGTGTGTGTGTGTGTATGTGTGTGTATGTGTATGTGTGTGTGTGTGTGTGTGTGTGTGTGTGTGTGTGTGTGTGTATCTAATGCTGTGTGTTTATCTGCAGGTTCACTGTGTCTCAACTCCAGAAGCTCCATAGTGGGGGGAAAGGATGCCCGTCCTGGAAGATGGCCCTGGATGGTGTATTTAACTATGACTGATGGAAAGGTGCGTGTGTGTGTGTGTGTGTGTGTATGTGTGTGTGCGTGTGTGTGTGGTCTGTTTGTGTGTGTCCGTGTGTGTGTGTGCTTTTGTGTGTGTGCGTGTGTGTGTGTATGTGTGTGTGCGTGTGTGTGTGGTCTGTTTGTGTGTGTCCGTGTGTGTGTGCTTTTGTGTGTGTGCGTGTGTGTGTGTGTGAAAGAGTACGAGTGTTTGGCAAAGTGTATGCATGTCCACATTAGTCCATTTGGCCTTAACGTGCAACTAGGCAACATGTTATGCA
>JAIFZK010000002.1:135000-145000 GCA_027481765.1 Tenualosa thibaudeaui
GCATGGAGCTTTTGGAGATTTTTATGGCCGAATCGTCTGGTGTCTAGTGTTGGGTGTAGCGTGGCTGTAGCAAAGCTATTTTATGAATCTGAGAGCTTTTCATTAGTTTAGGTTTTTTTTTGGCCATGTAGTGTAGTAGCTTTCCTATACATTACTTTGTCAGTGCATCAGCTCACAGCAGCAAATCTTCCATCTAGGCATGTATGGAAGATCAGTTCTTTGCAATAATGTGATGCGTTTGTTGCGAGAGAGGTACCATAATTAAAAAATAAAATGTCTACAATGTATACAAAGATCAGTGTCTTCACTCACATGTGCACATTATAGTCAATTACATAATAAAATAATTTTAGAAAGCATTATAAAAACTATAGTGCAAAATGCTGTAGGCATCTTAAGAAATACTGTTTAACCACAGGAAAATCAAGCGTTTCTTCAGGACCCAATAAATTGTGCACATAGGCACAGAATGTAGAAATAACAGAAATTATTGTTTTAAAAACTTTACCTATATAAAATAATATAATATATAAAAGTCCAATTACTTACTATTAGTTTTTGTGCAAAGAGACACAAAAGTGTTCTTATCTGAACTGAGGCTACATTTATTATCTTAACCACAACCACACACACATACATGCACAGAGACACACACAGAGTACACACACACATCCTCTCATACACAAGAAAGGCTCAAAGCAGTGTGCTACAGACTGAGGAAGTTTTTTGCACTGAGCTTCCTTTGTACTCCTCAATTTTGAACCATTGGATATGTTTTACTCTTACATAGCCTATTTGCCTTTATCTCCACTATGCATAGCCATATTTCCTTCCATCAAAAAGCCTATCTGTCTGTCTATCTGTCTGTCTATCTGTCTGTCTACCTATCACCTGTCACCCTACGTGTGACTTCTGCATTCTACAGATGGGAAGTGCAAAGCGGTGTGCAGTGAGACTCTCAGTATAGGCTTACTCTGCTGTACCTAAACACTTTCATCTAGCTACCTTTTTGTCTGTGTGTTGTCCAGTGTACTCCTATATGGATGCCAATAGTTGTATTTCATGATGTCTGTAGACAAAATGTTCCCCTAATGCAGGCCTGGCCCAAGCTAAGTGAATGGAAGTTCACATCTACTGATCACTAATGGTGCCTGTCAGTAGTTGTACTAGCTGCATTATATGCACACATTCTGCAGCTCTGTGTTAACAGTTCACAAACTGCTGAACACTGTTAGAATTAAATAGCTCATTCTGCTCTTACTAAAGGCTTTGCAAGATATATTTGCTCACACACATACACGCAGATGCACACTCACACACATACACGCAGATGCACACTCACACACAGAGGTGTTGCTGCTGTCTGTTGAAGTACACAGGAAGTGGAACAGGTGGCTTTCACTCAACATCATCACACAAGGACACACACACACACACAATAACCTATTTACAAAGCCAAAAAAACATTAGCAAAAGATAAGCAAATCCCCTATAATCCCCTATAGTCTGTGTGACATCAGCAGGTAACTGTTATCCTCTGAAAGTAAATTATAGTTAGCCCTTATGTAGTCTATAGATCATTTGTGATTACATATGTGATTACTTTATGTAGTCTATAGATCATTTGTGATTACATGTAATCTGAACCAGGACAGCAGAGCTGCCAGTTCCACACCTCCTCACACTACCATTCAGCAACTTTTTAAAAAGCTCAGGCCATGCTGAATGTGAATTTGCAAGTGTAACTATGAGACTAAGAAGTTTTAACTGACGTGTGAGTCTGTGGCTTTGTGTGTGTGTGTGTGAGAGAGAGTCTCTCTCTCTCTCTCTCTCTCTCTCTCTCTCTCTCTGTGTGTAAGAGAGAGAGAGAGAGAAACAGAGGGGGAAAGAGATGACCTACGCTCTAAAAAATGCTGGGTTGTTTTTATGACCCAAATGCTTGGGTTGACTACATAAATCCTGAATTGGGTTATATCAACCTCTATGTTGGGTTGGTTTCCTAAAAACATAACCCATTTTAATAACCCATCACTGGGTTGGATAGGAGTGACTCCAACCCATTCCAACTTTGAAAATTAAAACAAAATGGTGCACGGTCTGGATTTAGACAGATGAAATGTGAAGAGCTTTTAGTCTTTCTCCCTCTAAATTATGAAAATTCAGCCAACTAGACATCTTAGAGTTTAAAACCTCTGTTATTGTAACCTAAACCCTCAGAAATCTTTCGTAACTGTGCCTACTAGTTAATTTATGTTAGCACACTAGCTAGCTAGCTAACCAACCAGTCATCTTAGCTCCCCAACAACAACAACAAGCAAATTGAAGAAGTATATAGAAGCTATATTTGAATTTCCACATCATTGAATATCCCACCATTTCTAATATTACTGCTGTATACTGCATTGGGCTTATACATGCAATATTTTGGTCATAAAAAAACGCATCAATACAATGTACTATATAAAGAAATTTAACATTTTGGGAATACAACACAGCAGTACTCTAATGCACGTCTTTCTATCTTCTTTTATTCATTTTGTTTCCGTACAGGCAATAACTGAATGAAATAACAGCACAGTAGTTTAGCACCCCTAAATATTTCCAAATGGTTATTCTCTCTATTTTCCCACATCCCTCTTTCATTTCCCTTTCGTCTAAGCTTGATCTCAGTGTAACAGGGTTTACTTTTTCCCCTGTGTCCTACAGTAAGCAGATTGTGTGTTATTGGAGGCAAGGTGAGAGAGAGAGAGAGAGAGAGAGAGAGAATTACTGTTTGAATGCGAAGAAATCTGCAAAAATGTTTGATTTGTTATATGTGTGCATGTGTGTGTAAGTGGTCCGGGAGGTTCGTCCAGGTCGGGGTGGTGAGTTTTGTAGCGAAGCGTGGCTGTGTCCTTGCTGGCTACCCTGCTGTGTACACACGGGTCCTCAGCTACATCCAGTTCATCGACCAAGTCATCCACCAGTACAGCTGAACCACAGCGCCCTCTGGTGGACATGCAGGGAGGGGAACTTCACACTTTCTAACAGTTGTCTCTTCCTGTTTACTCCAGCACAGCTCAACCCTGGTGTGTATGTGTGTGTGTGTGAGTGTGTGTGTTTGTGTGTGTGTGAGTGTGAGTGTGAGTGTGAGTGTGAGTGTGTGTGTGAGTGTGTGTGTGAGTGTGTGTGTTTGTGTGTGTGTGTGTGTTTGTGTGTGTGCGTGTATTTGTGTATGTGTGTGTGTGTGTTTTTGTGTGTGTTTTTTTTGTGTGTGTGTGTGTATGTGTGTGTGTTTTAGTGTGTGTGTGTGTGCGTGTGTATGTGTATGTGAGTGTGTGAGTGTTTGTGTGTGTGTGTTTGTGTGTGTGTGTTTGTGTGTGTGTGTGTGTGTGTGTGTGTGTGTGTGTGTGTGTGTGTGTGTGTGTGTGTGTGTGTGTGTGTGTGTGTGTGTGTGTGTGTGTGTGTGTGTGTGTGTGTGTGTGTGTGTGTGTGTGTGTGTGTGTGTGTGTGTGTGTGTGTGTGTGTGTGTGTGTGTGTGTGTGTGTGTGTGTGTGTGTGTGTGTGTGTGTGTGTGTGTGTGTGTGTGTGTGTGTGTGTGTGTGTGTGTGTGTGTGTGTGTGTGTGTGTGTGTGTGTGTGTGTGTGTGTGTGTGTGTGTGTGTGTGTGTGTGTGTGTGTGTGTGTGTGTGTGTGTGTGTGTGTGTGTGTGTGTGTGTGTGTGTGTGTGTGTGTGTGTGTGTGTGTGTGTGTGTGTGTGTGTGTGTGTGTGTGTGTGTGTGTGTGTGTGAGTGTGTGTGTGTGTGTGTGTGTGTGTGTGTGTGTGTGTGTGTGTGTGTGTGTGTGTGTGTGTGTGTGTATGTGTGTGTGTGTGTGTGTGTTGGGGGTGTGGGGAGGTCAGACAAGGACACACTATGACACTATTATCTGACCTGCGTCCTGTAAGTATTCATGCTCTTTTGATCCTGTGAGGGAAATTCAGTCTCCACATTTATCCTAATTATGATACACACAGCACACAGTGATGAACTGCCCACAGGGCAATGTGTGGTTGCCATTTACATACATGCACACACACACACACACACACACACACACACACACACGCGGCTGACCCATTCCAGTGGGGCCAGCTGCCCCTCCAGGTTATAGAAGAACACTCCCCCAGTGTGTACACCATCATGGAATATAGTAGTCAGATCTGCACTTGCTAATGCCTGGGTCAACTAATGTGTGTTTGTGTGTGTGTGTGTGTGTGTGTGTGTGTGTGTGTGTTTGAGCACTTATGTAGCTTATGTTGTGGCCGATTTACAGTGACTGCACTATGTCAAAAGCAGGACCCCAGGTCAGCCAAAAATGAAGACACCCACTACAGTGTTTGCAAACAAACAAACAAACAAACAAGTGGGGTAACACTTTAGGGTAAGAGAACATTAATTATTATGAGTTCATTCTTTTGTGCTGGGTCTGTAAATGATGTCAAAGTGTTGTTTAAGTGCATTTACTGGTGTAAAGTGCTTACATTTTGCAGACACTTAATGCCTTTGAATGAATTTAGCAGATGCTTGTTAAAAATAAAAGGAACAGAAAATGAATCCATTAAACAGGTCAGTGATTAGAAAGATATGCTCACCACCATAGTTTAGGGGCCACAGATATGATGAACTCATGAGCAACTAACTTTTCATTCATGTAAATTCCCCATTTTTGCCATCAACGTCACCACTGTACACCACTTCAGCTGAGGGGCCACAAATATGATGACCTCCATAAAAAAAAAAAAATAATAAATGATAACTCCATTAAAATAAATAGTTGATGATGACATGCACGCATGAAATAGGTTTTTTGAATATTTCCCAAATAAAAATATAAAATATGAATCACAATTCATAACACTCAGTAAGAATTAATTCATAATAATGCATGTGCAATCTTAGTTTTATTTTCATGACAGTGATGTCCAGTGTTTTGTCAATCAAAAAAAGACATCATGATCATGCATAATTAATCATGATTCATAATGATGTACCCACCGTACTTAATGCTTAAGATGATGTGTTATTTATGCATGAGCTCATTAATGACAAACAATGAATTCATGATCATATCTGATGATGAAGCAATGGATGAATCATGAATGTACCCATACCCTAAAGTGTTACCTAAAAAGGGAGTATAGCCGTGTAGGCATTACTTAATTAATCACTGTAATTAAATTGGCAATAGCTAATGAGCCTATTCTTTCTTAGCTTACATCAGACAATACTGAAGCGCACACAGTGTGTGAACAGAATGCGCAGAGGATGACCTTTGGCCTTTGCTCCATGAGAACTGATAATAAACATCCAACACAGCCGTACTGCTAACAATACATACAAACCTCTATGCATTACAGACTTACCAAAAGCAGTCAACATGAACCTCCATTGAAGTTAATTGGCTCAATATCTCTCTGCACATGGAACTAGATGACCTACATAACTCTGCCTGGCCTGTCATATATATAGTATATATAATACCCTCACGTGTAAGATGGCAACCTGCCATAGAGCAGTGAGAGTGAACATCTCAAAAAGCTCAAACATGGCAGACTCTTCACTCTTCACTCACTATTGGTCATTAGAGTCTATATGGAGGTTTGTTATTCTATTCTAAACCCGAGTGGTGCTGGTGGTCACTGAAATGCCACTGAAATGCCTGTGTTGGTTTCTGGGAGAGATGCTGTTGTGTGTTTGGTGGTGTTCTCTGCAGATGGACAGGAGGTGGGCATGATGCACCATCACACTAATATCATACATCTATACCAGTACGTCTGTGTGTGTGTGTGTGTGTGTGTGTGTGTGTGTGTGTGTGTGCATAAGTTCCCCTTTGACACCCAAAGATGCACCATCAAACTAATATCATACATCTATACCAGTACGTCTGTGTGTGTGTGTGTGTGTGTGCACAAGTTCCCCTTTGACACCCAAAGATGCACCATCACACTAATACCATACATCTATACCAGTACGCCTGTGTGTGTGTGTGTGTGTGTGTGTGTGTGTGTGTGTGTGCACAAGTTCCCCTTTGACACCCAAAGATGCACCATCACACTAATATCATACATCTATACCAGTACGTCTGTGTGTGTGTGTGTGTGTGTGTGTGTGTGTGTGTGCACAAGTTCCCCTTTGACACCCAAAGATGCACCATCACACTAATACCATACATCTATACCAGTACGTCTGTGTGTGTGTGTGTGTGTGTGCACAAGTTCCCCTTTGACACCCAAAGATGCACCATCACACTAATATCATACATCTATACCAGTACGTCTGTGTGTGTGTGTGTGTGTGTGTGTGTGTGTACAAGTTCCCCTTTGAAACCCAAAGATGCACCATCACACCAATACCATACATCTATACCAGTACGTTAAATCAATGAGTTCTGAAGTGTGTTCTTTGATGTTGTGTTTCCTCTCTGAGGGATGTACTGTCTTATGTGTGTTATTAAGTGTGAGAGCAGTGATATCATCAATGACATCATCAGTGACTCCAGACACACCAGCAGGGTGGGGCTCCAGACACACGTGATGGCCAGCAGGGTGGGGCTGAGTCTCACTATAAATCCTTATTTATCCTCGTCCTGCTCCATAATTACCCCGACACACAGTCGAATTCACAGAGAGGTTTATCTTTCTCAGTTCTCCAGTGTGTGTCTGTGTACTGTGTACACCAACACACACACACCAGACACTGTCTAGTCACACACTTCTCTAGCCACATACTGATACAATGATTAAAAAGTCATTTGTCTTTCTATTTCTGTCATTTTGTTAATGTCGTGAATAGAAACACAGCACTTCTCAACTGTCAACTGTTCTCTGCCCACCAGTTGTTTTGTTAACTTGTAAACTTCTTACACACTTGCCTACAAAGTAATGCCTGCTGATGAAGTGCTGATTTCAAAGCTTTATTGAAATATAGGCACAATACAATCAGGAAATCCTTCCACTGTATCCAAAACAATGTCTGAGATTATTTACAAAGCTCACACTGTGAACTAGCATGTTGCTAACTATACCTACGATGGGGAGCAAGATGCTGAAACAAAGCAACCTGACCAATCACACGCTCTTGCAGTCCGTGGGGTCTGCGTCGGTCTGCTTGGAGAGGGTCTGCGTGTCTGTGTGTGGGCTTGCATGTCTGCATATTGACGAAGTAGGAAGAGTATAAATTGACCTTAAACAAGACAACATGCCAACAACAACAACAATTCTTTACTCACCAGCCTGTCAGCCAACTATTTGCATTACACTCCTTACACACACTCATTCTGTCATATTTATCATATAGTTTGTTTGCAAAAGTTCTCTTGTTTTACACAATATACATCCAAAGGTGCAGTTGTGATTACCTGCATGTAATTCTAGTGACTACCTCTAGAGGGGGATAATGAGAGAGAATAAACTGCATGACTCATGATTGTGGCGCTTTAGATGCAGGTGTGAACACCCTGACTGCAGTACCAGTGACTGCCTGTAGATGTGGACAATGAGCGCAGACCAAAAATCGCTCATATCTGCTACATCTCTCACACACAGGTGTGGACAACCTGAGCGTGGTTCATGTGTGTAAGGACGATCAGCTGTCCATCGTCCAACTCCTGCATCAGATTCTTCAGGAGTTCCGTCACCAGCGACAACACACCCGGTCTGATGATACACACCTCCCTAAGGTGAAGTGTGTGTGTGTGTGAAGCTGGCTAAGTCTATTAATGTGGCTTACTTCCTCTGTTACCTGGCGAGTGTTACAGTTCTGGTTCCTCCTGGTGACGGGATACAAGTGGCTCTACGAACATTAGCAACACGACACTTTAAAAGCATTTTAAAAGTGGCCCAACTGACACTATGGACACTTTAAAAGCATTTTAAAAGTGGCCCAACTGACACTATGGACACTTTAAAAGCATTTTAAAAGTGGCCCAACTGACACTATGGACACTTTAAAAGCATTTTAAAAGTGGCCCAACTGACACTATCAACACCTGCATTGCCTCTACAAGAATTGAGTTTAAATAAGGAGTATGTCTGCAAAATGTATATTCATGTATTCCAATGGTATGCTTCATGATTAATGGCTATAACCCAATAGTGCAATCCTATTACTTTCAATTTTCAACATAAGAGTGACATGAACCCGTCAGAAGCATGACCTGACATTTATGTAATGACACTTCAAAATGTTCATGACTGTTGTCATTAAGTGTCATTCGGTTTTTGTGATGTCTGACCTCACAAACAGTATCAACTTTACATTACAACAACCGAATGACGTCATGCTTATGATAGACTCCTGTCACTCACGAACAGTGTAACCCAATAATATTTGATCAAAAGCTGTTTGCTATGGATAACGACAAGTAGATACTGACTGGTAGAACAGCCTTGTTTGCTTTGCAAAGAGTCTGGGAACTCTCAGTAGGTAGGCTATACTATGGTGGGTGGGAGCTTTGCCTAAACTTTAATCCTATTGGTTCTGCCTTCACTTCCTGTTTGCTGAGTGGAGGTCAACAAACAGGAACAAACCAAAGCCTTTGGAGAGTTTCCTGACGGAGCAGAGGTACATTTGTGGGCAGCGCTAACATGGCCAGATAATCCTAATATAGATTAGGATTAATATCTGCTACCTGGTGAGCATCAGTTTTCCTCCTGGTCATGGGATACAAGTGGCTGTACTGATACTAATGATACCTGCATTGCCTTTTAAAAGAATTTACTGCAAAATCTGCAAAATGTCTGTTCGTGTATCCCTACAATAGTGTGCTTCATTAACAGTAGTCATACAGTAATATTTATTTATTTTAAATATGGCTACTTGTTATGGATAATGAGTAATGGGTAGTAATGGGTACACCAGACTCTTTAGCACCGCAAAGAGCTTCACAGTCTGGGAGCTCTCAGTAGGCATACTGCAGTGGGTGGGAGCTCTGCTTAAACTTTAAGCCTATTGGTTCAGCCCTCAGCTTCTGTTCTCTGATTGGAGATGAAAAATCAGTTTAAAGTACACTGAAGTGAGACTTTGGAGAGTTCAATTACATGTACTGTAGCAGGAAGCAATACTGAGCAGATGTCCAGTACGAGGTGGCACTAGCCTGGCTAGATAAGGACCATTATACAGTAAATAATTACATATTTACACATGTAAAACAAATTATAAATATTTACATCTACTGTTGCTCTGCCCGTCTCCTGTCTCTGCACTGTGTCTGGGGTCTCTGTGCTGGCAATAGGTACAGATGGGTACTGCCCCCTAGTGCCCATAAAGAGCTATGCACTCTGCCTGCAGTCCCTGTGTCAGCCATAGAAACAGATGTCATTTCTGATACCGCCCCTAGTGCCTATAAAAAGTTCCTGGTGCCATTAATATAGGGCTTCTTTTTTATTTAGTTTTGTAAAAATATAGAGAAATGCAGTACATAAATAAACACACATCCCACATTCTGAGTGTGTTGCTGTGTTCATTTGCAATGGCAGTTTAACCCAAGAGGCCCAAATGGTCAGATCTGATCTGCTAACACACACTGCTACAAGTAATCTCGTCTGGAGGGAAATTATATTATTGGTGATTTGAGATCTGGATTAAAACATTTTATAAATATTTTATAATAATAATAATAATAATAATAATAATAATAATAGATGAGATGAGATGCTCTTTGAAACAACTTGAGTGTCTTCAAAATAACATATTGCTGTCTTCGGAATAAGACGCACACACACACACACATTCACACTAAGATCTAACTCCAAGATCATGTTCTGTTGAAGTAAACAGGAAACAGCTGATGTTGGAGAGTGATTTGTGGTCTGTTATCACAAATGATCAACTAATCAGCTAATTACTCACTATCAACTAATTCATCAAACACTTCTGAGAACAAAGCTGAAAAACACAGATCTTAAACATGCAACCCATCTCATTACAGCCTCTCAAGTTTTTATAAGGCTATGAATGTTGGTGCTGAGCATGCAAGGCCCA
>JAIFZK010000002.1:150000-160000 GCA_027481765.1 Tenualosa thibaudeaui
CCTCTTTCCCAACTCTTTTCTGTCTATCCTTCTTCTGTCTATTCTTCTGATCAATAAAGTCTCTATCTGCATCAAACTGTGTGTGTGTGTGTGTGTGTGTGTTTCAGAGCTGATAATATTTGAACCATGTATGTGAGAAACTGGAGTTTTGCGGCTCAAAGAGGAAATTCAAATGTGTGGTGAGATTAATGGTGTGGCCATATTCACCGTGTGAAGGTGAGCTATGTTGGTCTCTACCAACATAGTGAAATCAGAGGTAATGGAGAGACAGGCAGAGAATTTTTTTTGTTTGATTTTTTTTGTTTGATTGTAATAAGAAGAATGTCTTATTCCCCTCTTATTCACCTTCTTTTTTTCTCATTTTTATGGTTTGACGTTTTGTTCAAACACACCTGTGAAATTTACAGAAATTTACAGTACACAGTTTATCATTTCAATATATTCTCATTACAAACACAATGACATTCTCTAAAATTTAGTGATGTTACTTGGCCAACTGAACAAGATTTTCTATTGATTTACTGGTCCGACATAGCAACTTCTGAAATGAATCTCAGATGCATAAAAATATTAGATTAGGCCACTGGGTCTATTCTAGTTTTTTTTGCAGGTTTTCTCCGGATAACATTTACAATCATTTCAAAAAAGGATTTAGATGAAATGGAAGATGGTTTCTATGCAACATTTTGTAAATGAGCCCCCTGGTGTTTGAATATTCTTTTCAAAAGAAATGCTGCTGATTATTGACTGTCACAGTCATTTATCTCCCTTAACAGTGGGATTCTCTATTCTGATTAGAATAACTCGCCCCTTTGATGTAGATCTGAAAAATTTCAATCACCGTTCCATATCAATGCACTTATAAATGGTAACCATAACAACCTTAGTAAAGTATTTCACTGTACTTCCCCCCTTAACGACAGCTATAATAGGTTATCTGTCAGGTCTGCATCAGACCTGGCCACAACCACGTCCCCTCACTCCGCCTCACAGACTCACAGCTCTTTTCCCAGGTCACAGCCACTTCCTAGTGCACGATTACCCTCACCTGTGTATCGATTGGTATCACCTGGTCTCCATGTTACTTAAGTGTCTCTCCCTAGTTCCCTTGGGTCTGGCCTCGTCAATCCTCCCCTGGATATATTCAGAGTCAGGCGTTTGAGTCCTTGTCTCCTGAGATCTCCGTGTTCCGGGACTCCTTCGTGTTTGGTATTGTTGAATTTCTTATTTAGATTGTGTGCTTTAAGTTTGGACCTTGTATATTCCCGTTACCTGTTTACATTTTGTTCCACTGTATACCTCTGAGCGTTATAGTTATTTCCTTGTCCTCCGCTATGTGTAGTGGACGTTGTCCTTAGTTGATTTCTGTTTATCCTTTTGAAAATAAATCCCCTTTGTTTGAAAATTCAAGCCGTGTCTAGTCTGTGCCTGACATTATCAGTCAAGGTGCTATCAGTCAAGACAGTCAAGGGCTGATCCAATCATTTTAAACTTCAACACCTCCAGCAAGCAATTGTTTCTCATTACTGAATGGCCAGACTCTGTACGAAACAAAGTTTGGTACGAGGCAGGGGTCAGGATTTGGCTGGTTAGCTTTAGCCAGTTAGCAAGATTTTTTCAGAATCTGCATCATTAGCGGCACCATTTCCCCTGTGCTGATTGGTGGGCTCTCTCCCTTCAGCTCATGAACGTGTTTAGTGTTGTGCACGAGCTCCCCGTGAGCATGCTGATGGTCGTATAATCCTAGGACATGAGTGCCTCCAGGGCACAGCAGACTTCTGTCCCATTCCACTCCCATGAAAAATCACAAAGTTTTTCAAATCCTGTCCCATCACGCACGGGAAAAATCATTTATCTCTACACGAGACATTTATCTCTACACGAGACATTTATCTCTACACGAGACATTTATCTCTACACGAGACATTTATCTCTACACGAGACATTTATCTCTACACGAGACATTGAGATTTAGGGGGTTGATTTGGAAGTTCAGTGGTATACCGACACAATGTAGACTAGCCCACACTACAAGACAGAAGCCAATTAAACAATTGCACACATTATTGAGGCTAATATATCGGGTCACTCATTAAGCTTTAAAATAGACACCTCTACCGAGAGAGAATCCTGCATCTCTCCCTACACCCAGTTCAAGCACAGTTTGTCACATGAAACAAAGCCTGTTGCTGATGAATATATAAGCTTAACTTTTAGTTCATGTTGCCTTTCACCTTTGCTGTCCCTGACTTGCCCAAGTTGTCATCTTTTTTATCCACAACTATGAAATGCTTCGGAATGCATTATTGCATATTTTGGGTAGTTATTCTTTTCCGGGCCTATGATGGTTTTCTGAAATCAGCAGTGGCAATATGTAGGCAACAAAATGCAGTTTGTATCTTCATGAAAGCACCAATTATGCCTATAAAACAGGCAGGTCTCCCAAACCTAGGCTATAGGCATCTTCCTCATTAGGCCTTGGCAAGATAAACTTTGCTGCACACTCTTGCTGTCAATCATCCAAATTACAAATTATCGGTAAAAAAAGTGTTTCTTTTTTTTAACTATATAGCCGACATGCTCACACAGATTTTTTTCGTTTGCATGTTTTAACATTTTTATTCACTGCAACACCCAACATAAAAAAATTACCTATAGGTGCCTGTAAAGAAAGTGAATGTTTAACATAAACATCATTGACCTATAGGTGCCTGTAAAGAAAGTGAATGTTTAACATAAACATCATTGCATGGAATGTCAGGAACACAAATGGGCTAATTCTTATTCCCACTCCTGTGATTAATGTGATTAACGGTGAATTACTAAATGATCACTTGTCCCTATTTACCCTGTGATTAATGGTGAATTACTAAATGAACACTTTATAAACTGCTCTACCGTTTTAAAATGAACACGCACGTATGGGCAGGGCCGAATACCTATGGGCTGTGATTTTGGGCAGAGCCAGAGTTCTGGGACGGGCACAGAGTACCTATACACTGCCAACAGACATTATGTCTAGTGACATAGTGACTACTTGTCATACCCAGTGGCTGTGTGTGGCCCATTTGGGACAAGTTCCTGACCTCCAGGGACAGTACACAGGGTTCAACCTGGGTTTTAGATGTTTGTACACCTGCCTTTGTAAATAGTTTCATTTTGACTATATCCATTTTGTTTTTGTATTTGTACATAATTATCCAAAAAGTATGTAAACTAAACAATTGTCACTGTCATATTAAAAAAAAAACTAAATCTTTTGGGTCTTTACAGGGCACAACTTCAGTGAATAGCTCATTTCACCATTGTAACACTAAGAAGTCAGTGAAGAAAAGCATGTTAGTATACAAATCTTGATCAAAGAACACTTTGAGTCACAACAAATGTTTCAAATCCCACCAATCCTGATTCTTGGTATTTCTTATAAAACTACGAAACAGGAATAAACTTAAGAAAAGATCATGATGTAAAAAGATTTGATGTAAAAAAAAGATCATGGTGTAAAAAAGATTTGTCTTTTCTATTATCTACAGATTCTTCCTGTCCACAAATCATGTTTTTTTAGAAGGAGATGATAAAACCATTGCACTGAACTTTGATTGACACTAGGCATACAAACCAGTAGGCCAGAGTTCCTGGTCAGAAACATGGAGGAAAAACTAGAAAGAAGATGCAGTAAACCAAATGCCACCAAATCAGAAAGAATTAATGAACTCACTAATTCCACTTGCTCACTAATTAGACCTTGATGATCCGAGGATGAAGCTGGGAGAGATTGTAAACGTGATGAGACAAACTGGAGAAGAAGCAGAAGAAGAAGGAGGAATCACTGGAGGCTTACTAGCTGCTGGAGCTGCTGGAGGTGCAACTACTGCTCTTGCTGTAAATATCACCAAAAGTCCAAAGGCAGCAGAAGAACAGGTAGAATATTCATGAAGTTTGTTGGACCACTGACAGAAGAAGCTGGAGATGCTGAGGCTCAGGCTAAACTCACTCTGGCAGACATGGAGTTTCAGCAGCCTCAAATGACTGTCTGAGCTGATGGAAAAGAGTCTGAGGCACAGCAGACATTCTCTCTCATTTGTCCTTGTTAGCTCTTTGAGTGCAGAGTCAGCACATAAGAGAAAGTGTGTAAGAATTTACAATTTAATGTATGTGAAATTTTGTGAAATTGCAAAGCTGTGAGCTGTTTTCATGTGTGAGTAATTATTTTTTCTTGTTAAGTGGATTACTCACAGACTCCTTGTGACATCAGACCATGTGTGTGTGTGTGTGTGTGTGCGTGCGTGTGTGGAGAATCTTAAAACCTGTGACCTGTGCTGTGAGCAACAACTGGATGTAGAATGGCCAGGCTACCATTCGACTGACTTGTAGGCTCTTGAGGTAATGGCAGGGAGGTTTACTAACTTTTCACACGCACAGTTTACATTTACATTTATGCATTTATCAGACGCTTTTCTCCAAAGCGACTTACAATTAGTCAATTATCAATTGTTCAGGGCCAGTCTCCCCTAGAACAACTTAGTTAAGTGCCTTGCTCAAGGGCACAGCGGTGGCAACTGGGAACCCACAACTTTTCAGGCTACTTGCACGCTAGCCAGGTTCCTTAACCACTACGCTACCACTGCCCATTACAATAGCACAAGGAAATAAATAGCCTATGATTTAGTTTCTTTATAAACCAACCAACTTTTAAAATTACAATACATAAAGTATTTTTCAAGGCAGGATGTGTTTGTTATTATGGTCTTTACTATTAAGCACTGCCAGAAAACCCTATTGTGCATGTGTGTGTGTGTTGCATGTTTTGTGTATGTGTCACACAGAGATGATTGACTGTGTACGACTGCGTTTGGAGGAAGACTCAGGTTTGGCTGTACACTGATCACATGACCCAACGACAGGTCCTAGACAGCAAAATCTCAGAAAATAAACTGGTGAGCTCATGGCATTGGACAGTACTGGTGTCAATCAAACTGTTTCATTACTCCTACCCCCTCATTCTTATTTTTACTCCATCTGTGACTGACTTTTACTGTAGTACTGAAACTGAATGCTCTAAACTCTATGAACTGTGTGTGTGTGTGTGTGTGTGTGTGTGTGTGTGTGTGTGTGTGTGTGTGTGTGAGTGTGAGTTTGTGTGTGTCTGTGAATGTTTATGCGCATGTGTGTATGTGTGTGTACATTTTATAGCGATGCCAGTAACTCCTGTTATTTTTGCTCAATGCAGATGAACAGAAAATCTTCACCACAGACCCCTTCCCTACTGCAAGAAGTGAATGAGTGAGAGTGTATGTGTGTGTGTGCACCCACGTGTGTGTGTGCATTTGTGTATTCATGTGTCAGTTTGTCAGTGTGCAAGTATGTGTGTGCATATACTCACACTGGTGTGTGATTGACAGGTGTCAGGCTACTCATCAGTGATTCCGAGGCCCATGTGGCTGCAGAAGGTGAGGGAGAACCTGGAGAATCGCTACACTCTGGTGGGGGAGTTTGTCTCCGACATCCGGCTCATCTTCAGGAACTTTAACAAGGTTAGTGTGGAAGATTAGAGGGGAACATTCTGTCTCTCATCTCATCTACTGTGCCTTTAACAGGGTTATTTTGGCAGTTAAGGGGGGAACATGTCCTTTTCAAAGTTTTAATCTTATTTGTAAATGTCTGAAGTGTGTGGTTTTGGTGAACCTTGTCTTGTCATTTGATTATTTTTTTCATCAATCATATTTGAGGATGACTATTAATTGATTTAACTGATGGCACAGCCTCTCTCATTTGTTTGATTTCATTTAGATTCAACAATCCAGAGCTTAGGGACATGGGAATTAAGCTGAGCACTTTGTTTGAAGAGAAGCTCCAGCGCACCTTTAACATTTCTACTGGCGACATTCACCAACAAGACAGATATTTAAAGAAAAGAAATCAAAACATTTTTAAAAATGGCTGCATTTAGGCTATTTATTTTTTGAACGTATGATTGCTTGCTGGATATTTTTGCTGTCTTTATTAACATGAAGTTGCACGCTTTTTAAATAACAGGTCTTGCCCTCATGGACTCGATTAAAAATCAACGAACACAACGAACTCAACGAACTATTTATCATAAGGAATTGGGAGAGGAAAACCAGGGGCTGAGGCAAGGAAATCAGGGAAAGAAGAGAGTGGACCAAATAACGCGAACAGGTTCTGGTGAACTAGTAACGTTAGTAAACTAAATGGGTCATAGAAAGGGGAAAAAAAAAACATTTTACATTGACTTTGTTGAATTAGGGGATGTGTATGTCCACAGAGCTGTCATGAGGATTCGTCGTGAACTTGTGAAAGTTGAATGACCTTTTAAAAGCACCACGAGAAATATTTTTGAAAAAATGCACTCCTTTATTTATGATTATTATGTTCATGTTTTAAACATTTTTCAGATGTCCGTCTGTTCCACAAATCCTTAGGCAAAACACGTGAACGCCAACCTTCGAAATGTCATCACATGAAAAGTTCCTATTATCACGACAAGGCATTGTGTGTGTGCGACCCATGAATGCCTTGTTAATTCCCCAGAGGACCAACAGTTAGCCGTCCAGTGTTCGCCACTCTGTGTTGCTACTGCTAAGAAATAAAACTGTAATTAGGAACTGGCTAATCGGCATACTGAGTAAATGAATCAACTTTAAGGTACTTTATTTATTAGTAAGTTGACTTGAGTCGGAGTCGAAGTGAGTCGGTTGAATAATAATTAGCCGACTGCTTAAAAAAAAAGAATAGGATACTTGTTGCATCACCATGTGAAACTGGACATTGCTGGAATAGGCTAAATTGGCTACGCTGGTATGGAACCGAAATTGCTGGTAGGCTATATGGTAAAACTGGCTAGAATGGCCACCATAATCTGGCCAAACCAGCTAATTAAACCATTAAAATAGAACGAAATCAAAATAATGTCAATGAGAATGACAGTTCAGCGGGCCAAGTTTATTTTCAGACCTGCATGTCCGCAACACGTCATAACAACGTTTAGCCCAACTATGAGCGCCGGACACGTAACAATCAGAACCTTAATAAGAACCGGGAGTATTCTAACATGTAACCAGACTGCTTTTGCATCGGACGACGAAGGTAAGGAGGACAGTTTGCTCCATTGAATAGACTGTAGGCCCACTATTAAGAGCTTTAAATGATAAAGAATTGGTCTACTTCAAAAACAATAAAATGGCCTAGGCCTAACGTATTTTTTGTCTACCGCTATCAGGATTAATTACTAGGGTTAGGTAGCCGCTAGCCGATTAATTACTAGGGTTAGGTAGGTTTAGATTTTGGAAATGAATGCTGTATATATTGCAGGTATTTGTGAACATTTTTAAATTTTACTGTAGACTAAACATAATTTCTTGTGATGACATGTATCCAACTATCTTTATACATCTGGTGTGGTCCTTATAGCTGACTGACTTAAACCAAATGTGATCAAAGCTTGAAGTGGTAACGGACTATTCCTGTATGTTTCCAATATTCAAGCATTGAATATTTCAATATTATTATTAAGGGGGTGGGGCTGTCGTATCCATGGTAACAGAAATTGGCTTCTCATTGGGTATTGCAAACTTGGGGGTGGAGCAACAGCTACCGTGGTTACGTCTTCCTAATTTACTCTCTTACAATTAGTGTAAAATGTGAGCTTCTCATTGAATACTACATACTTTGAGGTGGAGCAACAGTTACCTTGGTAACATAGGTTGTAGGTACCCTACTGAACTGTCATATAGTCTATATGGACAGCATGTCAGCCTTAGAGGTACTGGGATCACCTACATGAATCTGAACGGCATAGTGGGGAGGCCAATAACCCAGATTCTTCCCACTGATCTCTGAAGAGTATTATATGTGTGGTTCTTCCCTTCCAAGTCCTCCTATGAGGAAGGGGAGGGCTGCTGTTGCTGTGGGGGATACCAGTATGTGGATCTTTACTAGATTAAGTTTCTGGCCTTGGATTTTGTTGGAGGCTTGCAGATACAGTATGTTCAGAAAGCAGGTATCCTCAACCTCAGATATCTAACAGAGTGTGTGTGTGTGTGTGTATGTTCCTCTTCCTCTCCAGTCATGTCCCGGCGAAGTATGAGATTACTGTCAAGCGGTTATTACCGTGACGACGTCAAAATGGATGAGGGCAGCAGTTCTTACAATGTGTCTTACAGAGAAAGCCCCTTCAGGTATGTGTGTATGTGTGTGTGTGTGTGTGTGTGTGTGTGTGTAGTCAAAGTGTAGTATGGCTTTGTGAGTGTGTGTCTTTGCAAATGTGTAAAACTGTATGATAATGACAGTTTATCCCTCCCTACAATACACACACACACATGCACAAACACATGCACACACACACGCACAAACACACACACACATACACACAGGGTGTTTAAGAGGAGGACCGGCTCTCTGAGGCAGACTGTGTCCCGTAACGAGTCCCAGGTGACCACCCCCTCCCTGTCCCGGACCGCATCTCAAGGTGCAGCTTCCTGCCTCTCCTTCAGCACTCTGTCCATTGATGAGTCTTTGAGAGGTGACACACACACACACGCACACACACAGAATCAGTTTCCCCAACTCAAGTCTCACACAAACCAACACACACAGTTGCTCATCTCCAATTCTGACTCCTCCCCTAGGCGTGGCCTCTGCCCTGAAGGCAGCCACTCAGAGCCAGAGCTGGCATGCTGGCTCCACCTCCAGCTTCACCGTGCCCTCTGTGTCTCGCACCTCCTCCTGCGGCCTGCTGCACCCACCTGTGCCCTCAGAGTCTCCCCTGCTAACCTCTGGATACTCCTCAGAGGAGTGGGAGGGTGGCCTGGCCCCCACTTGGAGGAAGAGGAGCAGACTTCCCAGCAGGAGCCAGCGCAACAGTGAGTGTGTGTGTGTGTGTGTGTGTATGTCTGCCTGTCATATATTGGGGTATTAATCCTTTTTCTGTACTTCAGGTTCATTTAGAATGTTCTCTGGTGATGCTGAGCCTGTGCAGACAAGTTTCACACGAGGTAGAGTCCAACCTCATTCAAACATCCCCTCACTATGACAACACACCATAGCAACCTTCCCCATGACAGCTTTCTCACTACCTATCCTCTATTTGTGTGTGTGTGTGTGTGTGTGTGTGTGTGTGTGTGTGTGTGTGTTGTCGTCTCAGTGCTGTTAGCTGGTCTTGCCCTGCTCTGCTCCAACCTCTTTGGACTCCTCAAGGAGGCGCTGTTTCTCAGCAGGTAGGGCCCTTCACTCCCCCAAATAGCAGCTCAGTCTGAGGCTCCAGTCAGAGTCAGTGTTTCTGACACGTGTTGTTTCATCTGCTGCAGCCGTTTGAGTGCAGCTCCCTGATTTCAAAGATCAAACCTTCCTCTGTTGATTCTCTTCTAGTTGCACCCAGCACTTGAGGAAGCCTGCGCTGACTGCTTTGACTTTGACCCTGATTGCTACTGGTGAGTCCCTGACTGTCAACATCTGTGAGATCAGTGAGAAGAGTTTATGCTTGTAGAGATACTCTGTTGCATTAAAGGATTCTTTGTCAAATCTACACTTACCAGACCACATGTGAAGTACACTGAGACAAGTTAATAGTTTGCTTTGTTTGTTTGTGTGTGTGATGGTGTGTGTGTGTGTGTGTGTGTGTGTGCAGGTTTCTGGTATTGGTACCCTGCTCTTTCCTCTATGCTGATGGTTGCTGGTCCTGCCTGGCCTGGATCCATGAACACGGTGGGTCTGCCAGCAGAACCAAACCTCCAGAAAACAGCTGAGTGACTGGTGCAGATGCGGACCAGATCTCAGCCATATCTCAGCCAGAGTCTGCTGTTGCTGGTGCTGATGTCAGGAGAGGATGTAGTTAACCCTGCTGATTGTGTTTGTGCTGCAGGACCCAAGGATTGTGACGGATTTCAACGTCTTCCGTAAGGAAGTCCTGGAGCGCATCAACCATGGAGAAGCCAAATGGAAGGACAGCTGGACTAGGGAACTGGATGGTGTTAAGGTGTGT
>JAIFZK010000002.1:165000-177500 GCA_027481765.1 Tenualosa thibaudeaui
CTCGTCATATTTTTCTTTTCATTATGTGTAAAATCTTATGATGGAACCACGCTGTTGGAGCGTTCTATAGAATGCTGTTTGCCCATGTTTTCTGGTAATATAATGAAAATATAATTGTCTAGATGCCATTTATTTTGACTGAGCTGCTCATAACAAAGGACATTAATGCTTCCCCATACCATCATACTCAGCTGCTCTCTTTTACTTACGCATAACGGCAATTAATCTAAATGCTTTGAAATGTTCTTCCTTAATATGTTGTCTTTTTTGGTAACCTTTTTTCAGCCTTTATTTACCTTAGCCCAACACGGGGCTTTTTCCTTAAGCAACTGTTATTAGTGGTTGGTGGTTTGTGCGTGTGTGTGTTGTGTCTGTGTGTGTTTGTGTGTGTGTGTGATCTCACTACACCATGAGTAGTTTCTCTAGCATAGGATTTGCTATTTATAACAAGCATAGATACTGATCCTGATGAGTGGGATAATGGCCTTCGAGGTGATGATGTGGAGTCCTTTACCGCCTCTCATTTTTCTCGCAGGAAGTTTCAGTGAAAAAGTTTCTTTTGGGTGTGTGTGTGTTTGTGTAGTAATTGAGACTTTTCTTGTCCTTCTGGTCTCCATCAGCCTGACCAATCAGATCAGCAGGACAGGACATGCCACACTTCTCATTCCCTACAGTCTATAATTGGTAGGCTACAATACATTTGAAAAAGTGTCTGGACAGTGAAACATGTGACTCTGGTAGAATAATAATTTCTATTATTTTAACACCAGGTGGCGAACTGCTCACTGTACGCGCAACAAAAGTACGAAAGTGAAAGTTAATCTGTAGAGCTCTACGGAAAGGTAAGGCCGCGTTTCTCACCATAGTTTTATTGAGTTTACTTTTATTACCGAATATGTTTCAGAATGCGTCCTTACGCTAAGGAATGAAGCCTACGACCCGCCTACCCGTTGAGCCCTTAGCACCATTCTGAAGATGATAGATGAACGGAGCCTTTTGAGCGTGCTCTGAAGAGTCATAAGACTGCAGTTCCGTGTTGCGGACTTGGGCGTGTCTGCTATCATCTAGTAGGTTGGCTAGACAAACAGCAAAATTTTGTGATAGGGATCGTTTAACGTCTGGGGGTCTGGAGGGGTTCTGGTTGGGTAGGGGGCACACGTACATATTTACGGCTACCGAGAGAAAACACACACTTCAGCGGCTACCGGCTTTTCTGTCAACTAGGTTTGTCGTTACGCCATGGATACAAACGTGGTACAAACTTTTGGCTCAGTGGTTACGATAATAATTAAGCAGCAGCTCGATAATATTATCGTCCACTCTTTTCATTATTTACTCCAGCGCACTCCAGCGCAAAAGTGTAAAAAATAGTTTCGGCTCAAGACCAACGTTTGCTGCCTGCCGTCACCTCGTCAGCAGGGCAACCCAACGAGCATGCGCTGAACGACCGGAATTATTTCTAAGAGGAACGAAGAAAATAATAATTCCGCTTTGAAATGGGAATAAACCACCCACTTAATTCGCAATTAATTTTAATTCCAAATAATTTTCATTTGGAATTAAGTCTTTACATGGTCTTTTAAAAACGTAATTAATGTTTATTAAATGTGTTTTATTGGGAATTAAAGCACTCATGTAAACGCAGGGATTGTGTACTCAGTGTGACTAATAACACAGGATTACTGCGCTGGTGTCCACCTCTCTGCTGGTCTGAAGGAGAGAGACACAGCAACAGATATAAGCATCATGACTATGTACCTCTGCCCCAGGATCCTCCAGAGGTTTCTGCTGTGTGTGTCAGTACAGTCCACAGTCACTCAGTCCCCTGTCCAGGATGTTGAGCCACAACCTTCAGTTTAGGGGTTGAGAGTAACACTAGTCAGCTGGGGTTTAGGGGGGTCAGTGTGTTACATGTCCAACACAAAATTATAGAAACGTTTTTCGTTTTATCTGAAATAAGAAAGTATATTCAAAACATACAAAACAAGGACACATGTTGTGTCGTCTTACAATCCTGCATTCCTCGCTATCGGCATGCGTATGTGAGCAAGTTATTGTCCCAACAGACCCTCCACACACACACACACACACACACACACACACGTTATTGTGCCAACAGTCCATTAGCCCAGTCTCCACAAGTCCACAAAAAAAATCCCAGCACTCTCTCCAGTGGCAGGTGCGAAACAAAAAAATCCAAAAACTCAAAACAAAATCCAAAGCGAGTGATGAGTGTAAAAAAAAAACTCAAGCAATCAACGACACTGCGCACCTTTAGGTTGTGTCGAGCTCCTTCCAGTGTGCCGACATAACGCCTCTGATTACCTCCGTCCTACCTACCGTCTCTGAGTAGCTCGTGTACAGCTTGGCCCAATCCATAGCCCTGTTGTTTGAGGTCACCAAGTCACATCAGTAGGAAAAAGAAAGAGAAAATGTTATACAACATAGTGAACCTGCAATTAACACTAAGTGAATGGGGCCTGCAATTACCACTAAGTGAATGGGACACAGTAACGTTTTAGTGGCAATAACAGTTTTAGTGTCATTTCACTATGGCCCATTCAGTTATCAGTTCATTATTCTATGCTGCATCAAATTTTCTTGTTCTTTTTCAAACAGACAATATTCAGTGACCTTGAACAACAGGACTATTGACTGGTTCACACTGGATTTGTCCTTTCAGAGATGTGCTGGTTGAAAGTACCTCTCAGGGGTTGTAGTTCACTTGTTAGCACACCCCTCTCCCAGCCCATGGAGTACTGGGTTAGGGTTCCAGGCCTGGACAAGTGCAGGGTTGGTTAGCGCAGGCTACTGGCTTCATGAGTAATAATATCTTCACGTGTGAGTGTGTGCGTGTGTGTGTGTGTATTCTTGTGCGCCTTAATGTATGAGTTTCATAGTTCAAAGAATCACTGTTTGTGGTGTGTGTGTGTGTGTGTGTTTCCAGACATGATGGACTCTGATCCAGATGGAAAGGAGAGGAGCAAAGGTCCTGAAGTGGGCGTGTCTCTGTGTGACTCTGACAGGTCAGTCTGTATGGAGGACAAACATTAATGGAGTTTGTGAAGCAGTATGTGCCTGTAGCTGTCAGGTGTCAGATGTAGGGCTGCTCAAATATGGCTAAAACCATAATCATAATTATGACGTTACATCCAGTTTGCAGTGGGGATTCTTGAGGAGGTCTGAGAGATGCTGAACTCCTGTCTCATGCAGCTCATTGTAACTCAGGTTCAGCTCCTCCAGATTGCAGGAGATTGATCTACCTGCAGATGCTCATCGTCTTGAGCCAAATTTTTGTTGTGTGAAAATGAAATGCATATAAGTTGAAAGGAAACCAGCTACTGATGAGTCTCTCCTCCTTCTCTTCTATTCTCACTTTCTCCTCCCTTCTGTTCTCTCCTCCTCTCTTCTCTCCTCTCTCCCTCTCATTGTTAAGTATAAATGCAGGGGCAGTCAGTTATGAGGACTGGCGATGATGTATTGTTAAGAATGTCTCAGTAAAGTTTGCATATTTACACTCATCTTTATTAGTTAACACTCCTTCCTGATGAGTCTTTTTTCCCTTTCTTCTTTTCTCACACCCTCCTCCTCTCTTCCCTCCTCTCTGTCTTCTCTTCTCCTCTAATCCTTCCTCTCTCTTCTCCTTTCCTCTTCTTCTCTCTTTTCCTTCCTCTCTCTCTTCTCCTCTCATCCTCTCCTCTCATCTCCTTCCTCTCTCTCTTCTCCTCTTCTCCTTTCTGTCTCTCTTCTCCTCTCCTCTACCGAGCTTCTCCTTGTCTCTTTTCTCTCCTCCAGGTTCCTCTTCCTTGTTTTTCCTCCACCAGTTTCTCTTTCCTCTCCCCTCTAATCACATGACTCTCTGACTGCAACACAGGACTAACCTGAACCCAGTTTAAAGCCCTGATGTATTTAAGGGTAGCCTACAATCTAGTCATTTTGGGGACCTTCCTATTGGCACTGTAGTTTACCCAGAGAGAGGGAACACACTTCACCCAACTGCTGTAGAAGAGCACATATTTATGTCAAATTACATTTTCTTGGTTCTTACTCTTTTGTGTGGGTGGGTGGGTTTCAGTGTCCAGCAGGGGGCGACAGACACACAGTGTAAGAGGACAATGAGGACACAAAGGAACTCTGCTGCAGAACACAGGTGAGATCATGAATCATGGCATTCTGTCAGCCAGTCATCAAAGTCCTCTACAAACCACATCTGCTTGGGTAGTTTTCATTCAGTCATCTTTATTCATTAATTTTCTCGGAAACACACTAGAATCCTGATTTCCTCTTTTATGTTTTCTCATAGGGGCTGTTCTAAACTATGCATTCTAAGTTACTGTAATAGATCGGAAAAGTACAGCTTAACAGTAACTATGAGTCAAATAAACTGCAACTGTGTGGCAGTCTTCTGGAAACTGTCTCTCCATGTCTGCTGGTGTGTGTTACAGTTTATAAGCCCCCTCCTGCAAGCTCCCTTTCTGTTATTACTGAAATGAGAAAACTACTAAACACCTGTACAAATTTTGGTCTGTATTAATACACAGAGTTAAAAAAAATCATAATCAAATTTGTCAAATTAAAGTAGGAATAAGTGATGGTGTTTTGTTAACATGACCTTAAAGGTGTACCTGTGATTCTGTCACTGATCCAGATGGACCCCAGTGGAGGCAGATATCCATGAGAGACTCAGATCCACTCTGAAGAGGAAGTTTCAGTATCTGGTGGAGGGAGTACCAAATCAGGGAGAAACCAGACTCCTCCAGGAGATCTACACAGAGCTCTACATCACAGGCCAGGGAGGAGGAAGGGTCAATGATGAACATGAGGTCAGACAGATAGAGAGAGCATCCTGGAGACAAGCAGCCCAATCAAATCAAATCAAATGCAGAGACATCTTTAAACTGGACTGGAGAAGAGCAGAAGAGGAACAGGATCCCTTTCTCTCCTCATTTGACACCTCTCAACGCTTTCACAGACAACACAAACCCATCAGAACAGTGCTGACAAAGGGAGTGGCTGGCATTGGGAAAACAGTCTCTGTACAGAAGTTCATTCTGGACTGGGCTGAAGGAAAAGCCAATCAGGATGTCCGCTTCATATTTCCTCTTCCTTTCCGAGAGCTGAACCTAATGAAGGAGAAGAAACTCAGTCTGGTGGCGCTTCTTCAACACTTCTGTCCAGAAATAAAAGATTCAAGAATCTTAACCAGCTCAGAGCACAAAGTCTTATTTATCTTTGATGGTCTGGATGAGTGTCGACTTCCTCTAGATTTCCACTCCAAATCAAAGTGTAGAGATGTGGCAGAGCCAGTCTCAGTAGACATGCTACTTACAAACCTCATCAAGGGGAATCTGCTTCCCTTTGCTCTTCTCTGGATAACCACCCGACCAGCAGCAGCCAATCAGATCCCTCCAGAGTATGTGGGCCAGGTGACAGAAATAAGGGGATTCAGTGACCCACAGAAAGAGGAGTACTTCAGGAAGAGAATCAGTGATGAGAACCTGGCCAGCAGAACCATCACACACCTTAAGTCATTCAGGAGCCTCTACATCATGTGCCACATTCCAATCTTCTGCTGGATTACAGCCACTGTAGTACAGAGAACATCAGAAAACCTAGATATGGCAAGAACTCTCACTCAAATGTACACACACTTCCTGATCATTCAGACAAGTATCAAAAAAGAAAAGTACACAGAGAGAAAAGAGACAGATGAACAGATGATTTTAAAACTGGGGAAACTGGCTTTCCAACAGCTGGAGAAAGACAATCTGATCTTCTATGAGGAAGACCTGAGAGAGTGTGGCATTGATGTCACAGGAGCATCAGTGTACTCAGGAGTGTGTACTCAGATCTTCAGAGAGGAGTCTGGGCTGTACCAGGGGAAGGTGTTCAGCTTTGTACATCTGAGCATTCAGGAGTTTCTTGCAGCTTTATATGTGTTCCTCTGCTTCAGCAATGCACAGAGAAACATGCCTGAACAACAGCAAACCTCTCAGCTCTCTGCTCTGTGTGGAGCTGCAACACTTCATGACCTACACAAGACTGCAGTGGAGCTGGCCTTACAGAGTAAGAATGGACACCTGGACCTTTTCCTGCGCTTCCTACTGGGCTTCTCACTGGAGTCCAATCAGAATCTCTTAAAGCACCTGTTGCCAGAGAACAGTAGCCAATCACAGAGCACAGAGCAAACAGTCCAGTATATCAAACAGAAGATCAGAGATCAGAGGGATTCAAACAGAAAGATCAACCTGTTCTACTGTCTGAATGAGCTGAACCACCATGTTGTAGTGGAGAACATTGACAGGAGTTCAGGAACTCTGTTTGTAGACATACTCTTACCAGGGAAGTGGGAGACAAGGAGGTTTGAGTTTAAGATTCCAGAGGAGCAGCTGGATGAGTTCGACCTCCAGAAATACATAAAGACACCAGAGAAAGACCAGACTGAACTACTCAGTCCAGATGAACTTCTTAAGAGGCTGGTGCCAGTGGTCACATCAGCACAGTAAGTAAATCTGCAATCTGTTACTGTGTACAGGACACCCTATGATAAGATGCAGATCTACTGATGTGGCAGTGGGTGTCATCTGCCATCGTAGTGGCAGCATCCTCTTATCCCAAATGCCACTCTAGAAATAAGTAGTCAATTAATTTATTTTGCTTTCTATGTGTTATTTTTAGGGCCAGAGCACTAGAGGTGCTGGTGCTGTGGCTATTCTTTTTCAAATGACTATTATTATTAGGACCCATGCACTGGAGGTGCAAGGCCCTATTGTTTTTTCCAAAGGATAATTAGAGCCTGGACACTGGAGGTACAGGGAAGTACTTTCAGAGACCAAATAATTGAATTAGATTAATTTAATTTTCAGTTAATGTAACTGTCAGGATCCTAGGTAGATCACTTGATCCACATCCCAATTATTAGGGGTCCAAGCAGCACAGTTTCAGAAGCACTATTGTTTTTGTACCAAAAGAACAAAAAAGAGCACCAAAAACATTTGCTTTGTGTGATCTACTCCAGCCACTTTATGCCAGCAGCCAGGTCAATGGTTTCCTGCCACAACTGAATTGCTGAAGCTCAGCAGGTGTAGGCTTGGTTAGTACTTGGATGGGAGACCCCATGGGAAAGCAAAGTTGCTGTTGGAAGGGGTGTTGGTGGGTGACCAGTACCAGTTCCCTTTGAGTTCCTGATTGCAGACAGAAAAAAATTTCTTGCGTAGTTGCTGTCCGTATTCATTACTCTGCATGAAACTAACACAAGTCAAAAACAGCTGGGTGTACAGCTAGCGAATCAGTTGTCACTGGCTCACTGAAACTGAAGCAAACCCATAACCACTGGTATCAGATTCAGTGTAACCTGCACCTGACAGGAGCCCGCACATGTCATCTGGTACTTTGGACTCCTCTGGACCTTGCAATCCTGCTCATCCATAAAGATCCAGCAAACAAACAACATTAAAGTTTTAGAGACCTTTCATAAGGATTGTTTCCTGCCTCACGTTCTATCACAGATGTGAAACAGTTGTTATGTTGACCCTGCATTCATGATCTGTTCCAGAGCAATTTGGTGCATTTGTACCAGTTTAACTGCTGTTTATGTATTGTTTAAATATACATACTGTATATAATGTTCTCTCACTGAGAGAACATTATATATGTATATATAAACAATATCTGAGATTTGGGGTCATCAAAGTCAGCATTGAATACACTTGGACAAAAACACAGACCTTAAAAACTGAATCTGACATTTATTTATTCTAAAACACATCCAATAGACCATTTCTTTTAATGCTGGGATTGCAGAAGACAGAGGGGAGCTGAGGGTGGACTTCAGCTACAGGTTGTGGTCTGGGTGCAGTTGTAGGTGATGTGTTGTCTGAAGTGACAGATATTTCCCGCAAAATGGGTGTCTGTAAGTTTGTGAGACAAATGCATGCTTTCAGTATCTTGTTGGCATGCTTCTTATACTGGTATGGGATGTAGGACAAGATGCGAAAAGTTTTCAGTCGCTGAATGGAACACTCAACATGAATTCTTGCACTGGCAATAAGTCTGTTGTAATTAACTTCCTGCTTGCGAACTTTCTGTTAACAAGGAATGTTCAGTAAAAAATCTGCAGGTAAAATGTCACGAATAGTAAAGCCATTGTCAGGCATTCAATTCAATTCAATTCAATTCAGTTTTATTTATACAGCGCCTTTTACAATAGTATTGTCTCGTGGCGCTTCACAGAAGGAGCACCCAAGAGCAACAGGGGCAAGGAAAAACTCCCTTATGTTCAGTTAATCTAGGAAGAAACCTTGGGCAGATCCACGACTCAAGGGGCTAACCCAACTGCCAGGGGTCATGCAGAAAAATTACAATCAGTAGTAATCATGACAGACTATAAGCTGCCTATGGTTTTAGCTAAGGTTCATAATAGAGTATTATCCCACTCTTACAATACATGGTAGTCAGTCTATAGGTGGTTATTAGGAATTATGGCTGGACAATGTAGCAGCGGCCAGGCATAGTGACAAACTCAAAGGAATGAGATGGGTCATGGGGGTAACAGTAAGGGTCCATTTGACAGCGCCATTGTGAGGGGGGGTCAATCACAAAGCCTCAGGAAGGGGAGTCGGGCCCAGCATCGGCGTCCAGGAAGGTCCTCTGTGATGGGCAGTCGGTCGTGAGATGTGCCTCCCGTAGTGTTGGTTGTAGTCCACTCAGGAGGGGAGGGTGAGAGGAGTCCGCCGGAATGAGGCAGGGATGACACTCAGCAAAGATAATTGTGGACAGAGGAAAATAGTGAATTAGGCCAGGCTCGCACATCAGAAGCAAAAAGCAGAAAGCAGTAATTTGGGCATACCTATATGCGCATAAATATACATATATACAAATACACACACACACACACACACATATACATATATATATATATACACATACACATACACACACATACATACACATACATACACACATACACACACACACACATATATATATATATATATATATATATATATATATATATATATATATACATATATACATACCCATACACATACATATACACATAAATACACACACATACACACACACACACATATATAAATAGAGAGAGAGCTAAAAGAGAGAGAGAGAGAGTTGTACGGCATGACACATGAAGGTTGTGTGGCGGCACTAGGCTATAGCAGCATAACTAAGGTATGATGCATGGCAACCCAGCACCACTGCAGGGATGGTCAGTGGCTGCCGTGCCTGGCAAGTGGGGGCAACAGCAGAGGCAGTCCCTTCCAAAAGACCCATGAGAAGTGATGATTTGCCATGCACCATCCCTAACTATGGGAAACAGTAAAGAGGAAGGTTTAAGTCTAGACTTAAAGGTATTGAGAGTGTCCGCTTGTCGAATGTGGGGGGGGGAGACTATTCCACAGGAGGGGTGCACGGTAACAGAAGGCTCTTCCTCCTATCGTAGATTTTGATATTCTTGGGATTACAAGGAGACCAGCATTTTGGGATCTTAGGGTTCTAGGAGGGTGGTAAGGGACAAGTAAGTCTTTAATATATGTTGGTGCATCACCCTTGAGGGCTTTGTAGGTTAGGAGGAGTATTTTAAAATCAATTCGACTTTTAATAGGGAGCCAATGTATGGAAGCAAGTATAGGAGAGATATGTTCATATTTTTTAGTCCTGGTCAGTGTTCAGGCCGCAGCATTTTGTATTAGTTGTAGGTTTTTGATGCAAGTATTGCTACACCCAGAGAACAGAGCATTGCAATAATCGAGCCTGGAAGTAATAAATGCGTGTATTAATTTTTCAGCATCCTCAAAGGATAGGAACTTTCTAACCTTAGCAATATTTCGTAGGTGGAAAAAAGATGTTTTTGAAATGTGTTTTTAACTTTTGCATTACATGACAGTGACAGGCCACTGAGTAAGTTTTGGTGATGGGGTAGAGTTTTGGTCAGCTGTTTAGGGCCAATCATCATAACTTCAGTTTTATCAGAATTTAAACAAAGGAAATTATTAGTCATCCAGGTTTTGATGTCTAGGAGACATGCATCAAGTTTAGTCATTGGCATATAGTCATTAGGCTTCATAGAAAGGTAAAGCTGGGTATCATCAGCATAGGAGTGGAAAGTAATACCATGTTTCCTTATAACAGATCCTAAAGGTAACATGTACAGGGAGAACAGCAGGGGACCTAGCACTGAGCCTTGGGGTACACCAAACTTTACTTTAGTATGGGTTGATGACTCATTATGAACGTGTACAAACTGGTAGCGACCAGAGAGGTATGATTTGAAGCAGGCTAATGCAGTGTCTTTGATGCCTATCATGTGTTCAAGTCTGTGCAGTAGGATACCATGGCCAATAGTGTCAAAGGCAGCACTAAGATCCAGTAGGATTAATATTGATATATATTCATTATCAGATGCGATAAGGAGGTCATTGAAGACTTTAACTAGGGCTGATTCTGTGCTATGATTAGTTCTAAAGCCTGACTGAAAGGTTTCCTGGATATTATTGTCATTTAAGAAGCTACAGATTTGCTTAGACACTATTTTCTCAAGTATTTTTGAAACAAATGGGAGGTTAGATATGGGTCTGTAATTAGCAAGAACATCAGGATCAAGGTTTGGTTTTTTAATTGATGGTTTAATAACAGATGTCTTGAAAGATTTTGGGACATGCCCAGCTATGAGTGAGTCATTTATAATTTTAAGAATCGTCTCAGGCAATATAGGGAGAGCTGCCTTAAGAAGATCAGTTGGGATAGGGTCCAATAAGCATGTTGAGGCTTTAGCTGAAGAGATCAAAGATGTAATTTCTGATATATTGGTGGGTGTGAATGAATCAAAGTATGCTACAGGTTGACTAGAGCTAGCTGTAACCATTACATGTGGTCCAACTGGGTTTGAGGTTACAAGGGAGGTGTTTATTTTAAGTCTAATAGATTCAATTTTGTTATTAAAATAGTCCATGAAGTCCTTGCTGCTTAGACTTATTGGAATGGAATGGGACACCTCAATCCTGCTTTTTGTTAAACAGGATATAGTGTTTTGGATTATCTTTATTATTGTGTATAAGTGAGGAATAATATGCTGATTTGGCATTGTTAAGTGCTGTCTTGTACTCTTTTAAGCTATCTTTCCAAGCAAGGCGGAACACTTCAAGTTTAGTGGCATACCATTTCCTTTCAAGTCTACGAGCAGCTTGTTTCAGTAAGCGAGTCTGTGTGGTATACCATGGGGCAATTTTTTCTTGTTTCCTAGTTTTCTTTTTGAGTGGTGCAATTGTGTTGAATGTGGAGAATGTGGCATCACCATGTCACCTGGTTCTAGATGTTGGAGTACTCTGCAGTCAGCTGTTATAGCCTTGTCTGATGTCACTCACAAATGTTAGAACTCCATTGGGAGCCACACCGATCAGAGCCTTAAGCATGGTACATCCTTTGGAATGACTGTACAGAAGACTTTGGGTATCCAGTCTTTCTGTGTTGGAGACAGGCACTTCAGTACAGTCTAGCACAATTCAACAGTTGGGAAATTGCTGAAAGCAATCTGGCAGGGAGGTTTGGTTTTTCAGTCTGGAGGGGATGTTGTTTTCCATCATGCCAACATACAAAATGTCATACACACACTGGTGCACACTGGTGATGGTGATGACAATGTTGATGACTGTAGCTTGGCAGCAATTAAACCCAGTGGAAAGATCTAGGACAGCACACTTCAATCAGAGCTTCATCAAAGTCAAGAGCAACTGGTCAATTAGTGGCAAAATTTGGACATTCCAATCAAACTGATACTTTAGATTAAATTTGGAAAGAAGGGCTTCCAAAAAGAAGACCATAGCAGCATATGGCAAACCAGTGTAGTAAGATTGTCGGGGTGGGGGGATATTTGACTAAATGAAAATGAAAATGTTTGTTTTTGTTTCTTTTTCTCCTTTTTCAATTTTTCTGAGCATATCGTTCTCAAGTTCAAGCACCAAAACACTTGAACTATGGGTCCGCTGAGTAATGTCAAGGTGACTTGGGCCTGACTCAGATCTTCCTTCATCCTCCACAGTCGCAGGGAGTGCCATCTTGTTCCGTTTGGCAGGATGGCTGATGTGAATCCCTCACTCCAGGCCCGGCTGCTTTGCCATTTGGAAAGTGCCACCCACAGACCCTTGAATTGTGGCTTGGGGTAAAATTGTCACACCTGTAAAAAAAAAGAACGTCATTACTTAATGTACAAGGTGGCATTGGACATCTTACCTTTCAGGCTGCTTCTATTCATCAGCTTAAATCAGCTTCTATTGTCAGACATATGTCAGTATCACAGTCTATGGTCAGTACAGGGACTATTGCAGTTTTCATCCACAAAGACTAAGTGGTAAGTCATACCACAGTGTTACCATGATGGGAGAGGGGGTTAGAGCAAAAACTGTACTCTGTTGCAGCTGTCTTGTGCCACTGAACAAGCCAGTCACACTGTCTCGGGCCACAGAACAAGCCAGTCACACTGCTGA
>JAIFZK010000002.1:182500-222500 GCA_027481765.1 Tenualosa thibaudeaui
GAGCAGGGCACAGGTCCAACACGGTCTGAAGTCATCAACAGGAAAGCAGCAGGACTGGACACGGAAAACAGAGGACAGGGACAGGCGAGGAAACCGGACAAAGACACAGGAACAGGCGGATAACAGAAACATGGGAACTTCAGGAAAACAGGAGCCAGGGTCTATAATGCTTGTCGAGCGTAATGCTTAAGGTTCGCAGACGATCTGACGGGGAACACTAGGAGACAGGGGTTTAAATACACAGCAGATGACAGGTAACAAGCAACAGGTGGACAGGTAATGATTGAATCAGGAACGTGAGTGAGTGGGAGGGGCAAGAGAGATCAGAGAGAGACCGGGTGATACTACCAGGCAGTCATGACAGGATCAGGATCAACGATTGATTATAAATTGGATTACAATTGTCGACTGGATTGAATAATAAATGAAATAACTGAAATAAAAAGCTGAAGTAACAGAATGAAGTCTAAATAATTTCAGACTAAGTTACTCTTCTGTCTCACCCGCGAGGTTGAGAGGGGATAAGCAAGATGTTGTAGTGTAGCTGGTCTGGATCCTTCTCATCGGGTAAAAGGAAAATGGGCTCTACATGTACTCAAAAGTCTAATCGTAAATCTATCCTAAACAGTGGAAAATAACTTGAACAGTTTCTAAATCAGGACGGAATTCCATATAAGTTCATAACTCGGGGACCCAAAAAAACGACCCAAGAATAACAAAATGGTTTATAGCTTGGACATTATGGCCATTTTGGGTTTTTTTGCATGTGATCAATTACTGCCATCAATTACTATGTGCAATTTAATACTTAAAATAATGTTTTATAGCTTTTATACATCTTTAAAGGGGAAAAAAATGTCCAAATGAGTGGGGAATTATGGTATGGTATGGTATGAATTTATTGTCAATTTCTTCACATGTACAAAACATACAAAGGAAATTGCATTATTTGTAAAATACATACATATATAGCTTTAAAAATTTTCACAGGAACTTATCTGTACCTTTCAAAGAGTGGTTTATGAATAAAATGTTCAAATGAGATAAAGCCTTAAATTGGAACACAATTCATGGACATAATATTATGCAAATGTTAGCATTAGCATTAGCCAATATGTATGCTACCCTGAAAATGATGATACCATGATAACTTTTAGTTACTGCAACAACCCACTAAACTTCAAACACCCCCCCCCCCCTCCACACACACACACACACACACACACACACACCGCCTATTAATGTGCAAATTCATTGATATTTATAATTGACTGGGGAAACTAAATTGTTTATTTATCAAAAGTAACACAAGGTGATTAACAGAATGGATACATTGGGTCACACATGTGTGTAATGGTAGCTAGCAGGCATAGCAGTGTTATGGATAAACCTTGATGCTATAAGGGGCATGCTAGCTCCCATGGGATTTACTGTCCATGCTAGTAAGCCTGCTGCAAATGAATGGGTTCAAGGACTGCACTGGATTCGACAAATGCAGGGCACAGTCATTGAGCAGCTTGCAGATTTACTTTATTATTATTATTTATCGGCATGGCAAAAGAGGGGGCAAGGCATCTGTCAGAAAGTAGGTGCAACGACTAAGCTTCCCCGCAGGTTCTCTGATTTTCTGAAGGACTCAAAGAACAAGTCTTTCAAATGTTAGCTGAGAGCATCAGGTCAGCACCATTTGAGCAAGGAAAACAAGTATATGCCACCAATGGTAGACATGTTGTCTCATCTGGTCAATCCACTTCAGTGCCAGAGTGTGACCATGACCAGTATGGGGCAAAACTTTCAAGTAATACACATCAATAGTATTTTCAAAACCTTGGGGAAGGATACATGGATACAGGTTTCCATGCGTTCACAGGTTGTGATACCACCTCTCAATTTCAGGGCAAAGACAAAAAGACAGCATGGGCTGCATGGAAATCACTTCCAGAGGTAACAGACGCTTTCATTGCTATGACTACATGTCCTTTTCAACAGCTTAGCCTGGAATCAAACACTTTTGGGATATTAGAGAGTACACATGTGTTCTTTATGATAAGACAACTAACCTGGAAAAAGTCAATGATCTCAGGAAGGTTTTCTCAAAAATGTTTGTCAATGGAAAATATCCCTCCCACACAGGCTGCACTGCAGCATTCTAATCGAGCAGTGTACCAAGCCAGCATTTGGTCCAAAAGTATGCAGGCTATTCAGTCAGTGCCTTCTCCAGACAAATATGGATGTACCAAAATAGATTAATCTTGGACTCCTTTATGGACACTTTTACCTGAGGCAGCCAAAGTATGTAGAGAACTGCTTAAATGTGGCTGCAAAATGGAACCTCTCTGCTCTTGAAAGTGTAAAATCAAGAATGCAGGGTTACCATGTACAGCATTATTTCAATGTGCTGGAACATGTGAATAGATACATTTCATCGTTTACGGTTTGTGTATAGTTGTAGTTAGTCTGTTTCAAGTGCATGATATCATCTTTCCCGGCACATGGCATATAAGTAGCCATTTCACATTCCCTTCCTTTAAGGGTAATTTTTTTGGTGGGCTGTCAATTAGCGTCCAATAGTATGGGTGGCCATTTTTGATTGCTTCAAAATTATTTCAGATTTTTAGGACTCATTTTCCAGGATGTCTCAAGGTCACACAAAGTGTATATACTCCCAATTTCATGCTTCTATGAGGTCGTTTTTGAATTTCTTCATAAATTTTCTTCTAAACAAAAAGATTTTTGAGACAGATTTTCCAGGATGTCTTGAGGTCTCCAAAAGAGTGTATACTCCACATTTCATGCTTTTATGGAGTTGGTTGTGGTGTGTTTTGATGGGCTTGGAATCAGCTGCTAATTATATGATCAGCCATTTTGAATTTCTTCAAAAACTCACATCCTGGTTGAGATATCTGAGGCAAAAGATCACCCAAAGAACATATATACCAAATTTCATGCTTTAATGAGGTTGTTTGTGGTGTGTTTTGAATGTGTGTGTGTTTGTGGTGTGTTTTTTCAGCTGCTAATTCTATGGTCGGCCATTTTGAATTTCTTCAAAAACTCACTTCCTGTTTGAAATTTTTTGGGCACCCCTTCTAAGCGTAAACCAATTTTCACGCTTCTATCCACCGCGTAACTATTTTTCACATAATTCCCCCTACTATCAAGGGTTAAGATTTGAGCAAACCACACATCGCCTGAGAAGGAACATACATGCACATACCAAGGCCTTGCACCTGCCTAGCATACGACATATGACCACTGGTCTTAGGACCTCTCCAAGGAGTTGTTGACTGAACATTTTGTACAGACTAACTTGGAGCAAGGATTTGACAGTCAGAAAGGAGTGACAAGAAATCATATAAAATTATAGAAAATTCTTACAGTACAGAGGGTCCGGACATTAGGTAGTGAGATTTGATCACTTGCTTGAGGTGTTTAAGTTTAAAAAGATTGGATCAGCCCCTGACTAGCACTGTAGGGAGATGATAATCAAGTGGAAGTGCTAGGAAGGCATGGCCAGGCTAACTTTTTCATTAGTTAAGAAATTTTCGAATAGCGATGCTGTCATGTTGCGTTGTCCATCATATAAATTCCTCATTTTCTTTAATATTAAAATGGAACTTTGTAACAGGAATTGAGTAGAACTGTGGAATAGTCCCCCCCCCCCCAAAAAAAATCAAATCAGTCAAATTTAAGGTTTTGATGGATGATGAGTTCTGTACACCTGCGTGAAGTTTGTTCGTTTGTTTGTGCATTGTTTGAGCATGATTGGGAAAATTAACGTTTGTGCACAAACCGTCTTTATGATATTTAACTTTTAACAGGTTTATGACCTGAGATCACCCAGCACCCCGTCAACATCCAAATGACTCCAAAATGGTGGGAATCGTTTGCGCTTCATTTGTGCACGTTTGAACAATGAACAAATGAATCAAAATACTTTTATTCATATTTTCAACATATAGGGGTCCAACTTCACACAGTACAGTGTTCTTGTTTTAATTTATTTTAAAAAATTATTTTATAAGCACCTTTTTTCTTTACTTTTTAATCTATATTTTTGTTTCGTTTTCTTTGATTTAATTGTTTGTATATTCTGTTTGCTTTTTATTAAGCGCCTCTTCTTCTTAAGAACACTGAAGAAGAACCACATGTCTCCTTCTACCGCTGTGCCGTAGAGAGCATCCTGACCAACTGTGTTACAGTATGGTATGTGAATTGCTCTGTTGCTGACTGCAAGTCACTGCAGCCAGTGGTGAAAACCGCCCAACACATGACAGGGACCACTCCCTGCTATTGAGGACGTCCATAAGAAGAGATGTCTACACCGGGCACGCAGCATTCTCAGGGACTGTTCTCATCCAGTCAAAAGATTCAGCTCCTCCCTTCCAGAAGGCGCTTTGGGAAACTTCAGACTAAAACCAGCAGGTTCAGGCACAGCTTCTTCCTCACAGCTGTCACCTTACTGAACTCTGTCACCCTACTGAACCTTCCCTTCCTATTCACACTACACCACACACACCACAATTGATACCCATCTTTTTCACTATCTGTAAATAACTGCTCCCATAATTTATTTGTACATAATCTGCACATAACTATTCCTACCATAGCTTATTTGTACATAATCTGCACATATCTATTCCCACTTTTACACTGCCCTTATCTGTACATAACTGCTCTTAACTGTATATACTCCCCATACTGTACATATTGCACTTTCTGCTATTTCCATTTCTGATTAGATGCTAAACTGTATTTCATTACACTGTATTCACACATGTGTAATGACAATAAAGTTGAATATAATCTAATCAAACCTAATCATTCTTATTTCATCAAATTCCTCCCCATTTGAAAAATCTGCATGGTGTTAATGATGTGAGGCTGTAGTTGCTGAATTGTTATTTTAGTTTCAATTATTTACTTTGTACAGTATTATTGCTGTCTATTCTGTTTCTTTAACATTAAAATAAAATGTTGAATTAGGAAAAAAGAAGAATGGCCTGAATCAGCCCTCTCCACCCGCACTTTTAACCTGGTTAATATGACATATTACATCTGTATATCTCCCCACCTGCACTTTTAACCTGATCTTTTTGTCATTTATCACATAAGATTCATACAATTGAACTAAAAAAAACTACAACATTCCGTTCATTCATGTTAAAAATAATTAAAATCTATCTTGTAGTAATTAACAAATAAAGAGAAAGAATGAACAGAAAAGGATTATTATGAGGATTATTTTTTTAAACTATAGTACTTTTGCCCCTTATTAACCTGTAGTGTCTGTGTACATGAATATGCACAGTGGAATGACATTTGACCCTGGCAAGATTTAAAAGTTAAACCAGTTAAATGTGGATAGAATTAAATATGTTCTTCCAACTAGAGCTTGACATACATTTTTGACACAACCTACATTTGAATGTTCAGACAGTTCGTACTGAAATGTTAAACAGGCCCTTCACCTGTTGATGAAAAGATCCTCCTGGGATCTCAAAGGTGCAATTTTTCCAGTGAAAAATGCCATATCCGTGTAGAAAATAAAACAAATTAAATGTCAAGCAAATAAGTAGTGTGATACTTGGAACACTTTCATATCCGAACAGGTTGAGTCAATTTTTTTTGTTGCGCCAACACAAAATTTCACCTGTAAAATAACACTTCAACCACTGGTTAAGATGCAGATCCTTTCTTATACTACATACATCCTGTTGTTGTGTTTTCAGCATATGTAAGCATTCAGATTAGTAAAATTTGAGGTCTCAAGGAGCCGCATCAAACAAGCCCCCTAATGCACTGATGTATGGTGTAGTGTCACCTGTTACCAAAAATTGTGTAAACACTGAACCATGCTGCACCAGCGGTCAAAACTGTAGTTGTACATGAGTCTCAAGAAGCTGCAAATGACAAACCCTCAACCATCTATTTGTGGTGTGGTGAGAAAAAAAAATCTGCACACATTTCAGTTGACTGTTCCTGGGACACTGAAACACCAAACGGCATGAAACCCACTTGGCATGTAGATCCACCTGAATTTTAACACACAGTCAATTTTGAGGAATGAATCCAGTACCGTAGCAACACGGCAAACACAAATTTAGAGGAAGATAGGTCTCAATGAGCTGCATCCAACTGCACCTCACACTCCCATGTGTGGCATAGCGCCACCTATTGACAAAAATAGCAAATTTTGGAGCAATTACCATCAGTGATTCTCAGGACACCCATACACAGCCCATTCACATCAAACTCACTGGGCACAGAACTTCTCTGGGCTCATATATCCTAAGCTATTTTGGTCCCTAGGAACAGCTCCTCCCCGGTGCTGGTGCCCCTGCAAGAACTGTAATGCTTTGATCAACAAAATTTTACTGGTACATATGTCTCAAGGAGACGTATCTAATGAGCCCTCAGCCACCCGTGTTTAGTGTGGGGCCACCTATTGTCAAATTGCCTGTATTTTATTTGGAAGGTAAATTCAGGTAATGGTTTTGGGGACACTGACACATGAGACCATTGAAGCTTGATGGGCCTGTAGGTTCATGGCATGTAAGCTATTTTGGTCTGCCAGGATATTTTAACCCCTCGTGCTTGATTACACAAACCATTATGTTGAAGAAGGAATTCAGACTGTGAACACATGTTAACAGTATGTAGGTGCGTTGACATGTGTATAACTCAGGAGCAAATCTGTAAGGCTTGTGGTTCAAAAGATGTGTCAAGAGTATGAATGGACATTCATTTTCTCCAGAAGGCACATGCAGCAATATAATGTTATGTACAGCTAGGTGGTACATCTAGTTGTTCTCTAGACTGAGTGTGTGTGTGTGTGTGTGTGTGTGTGTGTGTGTGTGTGTGAGCGTGCATGTGTGCTTGTGCATGTGTGTGAGAAGCCTACTGAAAAAACTATAATGTAATCTGGAGAAACTGGAGTGTTATTACACATTAATAACAGACTCCCTGAAGCTCCTGCCACTGCATCCCAACACAGACAGGCTGCTGTGGAAGGTAGTACAGAGAAAACAGTCAACACAAACACAGATAGTCACACACACTCACACAAGGTACACAGTACACATACACAACCAAGGCACACACACACACACATATAATCCAGACTCTTGTGGAAGGTATTGCAGAGCTAGCCCTGTATGCTAACTGTCTACACAGTGTTTAGTATTGACATCAATGGTTGCTCACCTGTTTGTTGCTCCTGTGGTCTCTATTTTAAGTTGTTAGTTTCTTTCATTGTGTTGAATGTTATCTTTCGTAAGTCACTTTGGATAAAAGAGTCTGCTAAATATCTATTAGCTATCCACACTCATCCTTCCAGAGGATCACTCTGTCCCCCACTCCCCCAATCCTCCACTCCTCCTGCCAGAGGATGCCTGTCTCAGGAAGTTACTAAGTGAATGGGACACGGTAACGTTTTAGTGACGATAACAGTTTTAGTGTCATTTCGCTATAGCCCATTCAGTTATCAGTTCATTATTCTATGCTGCATCAAATTTTCTTGTTCTTTTTCAAACAGACAATATTCAGTGACCTTGAACAACAGGACTATTGACTGGTTCACACTGGATTTGTCCTTTCAGAGATGTGCTGGTTGAAAGTACCTCTCAGGGGTTGTAGTTCACTTGTTAGCACACCCCTCTCCCAGCCCATGGAGTACTGGGTTAGGGTTCCAGGCCTGGACAAGTGCAGGGTTGGTTAGCGCAGGCTACTGACTTCATGAGTAATAATATCTTCAGGGTCTGTTTCAGTCTGTCACTGACTGCATGAGTAATAATATCTTCAGGGTCTGTTTCAGTCTGGCACTGACTTCATGAGTAATAATATCTTCAGGGTCTGTTTCAGTCTGGCACTGACTGCATGAGTAATAATATGAAGAAGGGCAGTGACTGCAGTGAGAGGGAGGAACGTGAGGAAGAGGAGGAGCTTTGCTGTCTGTGATCTGACTGCTGAAGGTTGCTGATATGCTGGTCAGTAGTGGATCAATTTCCCTCCCCTCCATGCTCCTGAAGAAATGTGTTGATTGACTGGAATAGTGAATGTCTTGATGCACGCTAATATAGGCAGTGCCCCATGTCAGAGCCAGGACTGTGAATAAACACCAGAGATCTTTGACACCAACACCAACTCCTGCAGGAGATTAGGAAATCATGTTTATTAGCTTGGCAGTATTATTATTAGCTCTTCAAGAACTAACATCACTGGCTTGAAAAAAATGATATAAAATGATGAAGATGTAAAAATGAAAAAATAAATAGGCACCTTTGGAGTTCCATAGTTACTGTGGTGTGTGTATGTATGAGTTTCATAGTTCAAAGAATCACTGTTTGTGGTGTGTGTGTGTGTGTGTGTGTTTCCAGACATGATGGACTCTGATCCAGATGGAAAGGAGAGGAGCAAAGGTCCTGAAGTGGGCGTGTCTCTGTGTGACTCTGACAGGTCAGTTTGTATGGAGGACAAACATTAATGGAGTTTGTGAAGCAGTATGTGCCTGTAGCTGATACTGATGAATCAGGTGTAGGGCTCCTCAAATATGGCTAAAACCATCATCAAAATTATGACGTTACATCCAGTTTGCAGTGGGGATTCTTGAGGAGGTCTGAGAGATGCTGAACTCTTGTCTCATGCAGCTCATTGTAACTCAGGTTCCGCTCCTCCAGATTGCAGGAGATTGATCTGCCTGCATACGCTCATCGCCTTGAGCCAAATTTTTGTGTGAAAATGAAATGCATATAAGTTGAAAGGAAACCCAGCTACTGATGAGTCTCTCCTCCTTCTCTTTTATTCTCACTTTCTCCCCCTCTCCTCCCTTCTCTTCTTTCTGTTCCTTTCTCCTCCTTTCTCCTGTCTCCCTCTCCTTGTTAAGTAAAAATGCAGGGACAGTTAGTTATGAGGACTGCCGATGATGTATTGTTAAGAATGTCTCAGTGGAAAGTAAGAAAGTTTGCATATTTACACTCATCTTTATTAGTTAACACTACTTCCTGATGAGTCTTTCTTCCCTTTCCTCTTTTCTCACACCCTCCTCCTCTCTTCCCTCCTCTCTGTCTTCTCTTCTCCTCTAATCCTTCCTCTCTCTTCTCCTTTCCTCTTCTCTCTTTTCCTTCCTCTCTCTCTTCTCCTCTCCTCTCATCTCCTTCCTCTCTCTCTTCTCCTTCCTCTCTCTCTTCTCCTCTCCTCCTCTACCCAAGCTTCTCCTTGTCTCTTTTCTCTCCTCCAGGTTCCTCTTCCTTGTTCTTCCTCCACCAGTTTCTCATTCCTCTCCCCTCTAATCACATGACTCTCTGACTGCAACACAGGACTAATCTGAACCCAGTTTAAAGCCCTGCCTGATGTATTTAAGGGTAGCCTACAATCTGGTTGGCACTGTAGTTTACCCAGAGAGAGTGAGAACACACTTTTCACCCAACTGCTGTAGAAGAGCACATATTTATGTCAAATTCAATTTTCTTGGTTCTTACTCTTTTGTGTGGGTGGGTGGGTGGGGGTCTGTGTGTAGTGCTCAGGGAACACTCCCATATATGGCCATGTTGTGTTTTCAGTGTCCAGCAGGGGGCGACAGACAGACGGCGTAAGAGGCCAATGAGGACACAAAGGAACTCTGCTGCAGAACACAGGTGAGATCATGAATCATGGCATTCTGTCAGCCAGTCACCAAAGTCCTCTACAAACCACATCTGCTTGGGTAGTTTTCATTCAGTCATCTTTATTCATTAATTTTCTCAGAAACACACTAGAATCCTGATTTCCTCTTTTATGTTTTCTCATAGGGGCTGTTCTAAACTATGCATTCTAAGTTACTGTAATAGATCGGAAAAGTACAGCTTAACAGTAACTATGAGTCAAATAAACTGCAACTGTGTGGCAGTCTTCTGGAAACTGTCTCTCCATGTCTGCTGGTGTGTGTTACAGTTTATAAGCCCCCTCCTGCAAGCTCCCTTTCTGTTATTACTGAAATGAGAAAACTACTAAACACCTGTACAAACTTTGGTCCATATTAATACACAGACTTCAAATAAATTCAGAATCAAATTTGTCAAATTAAAGTAGGAATAAGTGATGGTGTTTTGTTAACATGACCTTAAAGGTGTACCTGTGATTCTGTCACTGATCCAGATGGACCCCAGTAGAGGCAGATATCCATGAGAAACTCAGATCCACTCTGAAGAGGAAGTTTCAGTATCTGGTGGAGGGAGTACCAAATCAGGGAGAAAACAGACTCCTCCAGGAGATCTACACAGAGCTCTACATCACAGGCCAGGGAGAAGGATGGGTCAATGATGAACATGAGGTCAGACAGATAGAGAGAGCATCCTGGAGACAAGCAGCTCCAGGCAGACCAATCAAATGCAGAGACATCTTTAAACTGGAATGGAGAAAAAAGTGGGGTGGACCATTTAGAAACAGACATATCTTTGAGGATGAATCCGTTGAGGCTGATGTATCCAATGGTGAATCTGATTACTTCTCTTCCACTTTGGCAGAAGATGAATGGGATCCCTTCAAACACATCAGAACAGTGCTGACAAAGGGAGTAGCTGGCATTGGGAAAACAGTCTCTGTACAGAAGTTCATTCTGGACTGGGCTGAAGGAAAAGCCAATCAGGATGTCCGCTTCATATTTCCTCTTCCTTTCCGAGAGCTGAACCTGATGAAGGAGAAGAAACTCAGTCTGGTGGCACTTCTTTAACACTTCTTTCCAGAAATAAAAGATTCAAGAATCTTTACCATCTCAGAGCACAAAGTCTTATTTATCTTTGATGGTCTGGATGAGTGTCGACTTCCTCTAGATTTCCACTCCAACTCAAAGTGTAGAGATGTGGCACAGGCAGTCTCAGTAGACATGCTACTTACAAACCTCATCAAGGGGAATCTGCTTCCCTTTGCTCTCCTCTGGATAACCACCCGACCAGCAGCAGCCGATCAGATCCCTCCAGAGTATGTGGACCAGGTGGCAGAAATAAGGGGATTCAGTGGCCCACAGAAAGAGGAGTACTTCGGGAAGAGAATCAGTGATGAGAACCTGGCAAGCAGAACCATCACACACCTTAAGTCATTCAGGAGCCTCTACATCATGTGCCACATTCCAGTCTTCTGCTGGATTACAGCCACTGTAGTAGAGAGAACATCAGAAAACCTAGAAATGCCAAGAACTCTCACTCAAATGTACACACACTTCCTGATCATTCAGACAAGCATCAAAAAAGAAAAGTACACAGAGAGAAAAGAGACAGATGAAGAGATGATTTTCAAACTGGGGAAGCTGGCTTTCCAGCAGGTGGAGAAAGACAATCTGATCTTCTATGAGGAAGACCTGAGAGAGTGTGGCATTGATGTCAAGGAAGCATCAGTGTACTCAGGAGTGTGTACTCAGATCTTCAGAGAGGAGTCTGGGCTGTACCAGGGGAAGGTGTTCAGCTTTGCACATCTGAGCATTCAGGAGTTTCTTGCAGCTTTATATGTGTTCCACTGCTTCAGCAATGCACAGAGAAACATGCCTGAACAACAGCAAACCTCTCAGCTCTCTGCTCTGTGTGGAGCTGCAACACTTCATGACCTACACAAGACTGCAGTGGAGCTGGCCTTACAGAATAAGAATGGACACCTGGACCTTTTCCTGCGCTTCCTACTGGGCCTCTCACTGGAGTCCAATCAGAATCTCTTAAAGCACCTGTTGCCAGAGAACAGTAGCCAATCACAGAGCACAGAGCCAACAGTCCAGTATATCAAACAGATGATCAGAGATCAGAGGGATTCAAACAGAGAGATCAACCTGTTCTACTGTCTGAATGAGCTGAACCACCATGCTGTAGTGGAGAACATTGACAGGAGCTCAGGAACTCTGTTTGTAGTCATGCTCTTACCAGGACAATGGGAGACAAGGAGGTTTGAGTTTAAGATTCCAGAGGAGCAGCTGGATGAGTTTGACCTGCAGAAATACATAAAGACACCAGAGAAAGACCAGACTGAACTACTCAGTCCAGATGAAGTTCTTCAGAGGCTGGTTCCAGTGGTCACATCAGCACAGTAAGTAAACCCGCCATCTGTGTGTGTGTGTATTTGCGTGTGTCACTCAGTTATTTGGCAACAGTAAACATCCTGCAAGTAAGAAGATATATTGGATTCCTACTCCCATGAAAGAGTGGCAGGAGGAAGCAGATTGTGTCCAGTCTCTTGTGTGTGGGCCTAAAGCTTCAGAATGAACTCTGCTCTCTAAAGCCCCCATCACATGTTCAGTAGTATCAACAACAGAAATCACCACAAGAATGATTCAAGAATGATTTATTCAATGAATCAAAGGAATGATTTTCTGAATCTGCTCCTGTCTTTGGTGCATGACACAGTGTGTGAATGTGTGTTTTACAATAGAGTAACAATAGAGGTTCCCCTGTGTGTATGATAATGATTTAGTCACAGTGCAATGGAATATTGATTGTGTGTGTCATATTCTCTTATAAATGGTGTGTGTGTGTGTGTGTGTGTGTGTGTGCGTGTATTACTGTGATATTTGAGTCCCACTGTGGGATGTCTAAGGATCTGGATCAAGGAATTGCAGAGTGTGCTTATGTGTATGTGTGTGTGTGTGTGTGTGTGTGTGTTGTATAGTTAGAGGTACAGTATGTGAGTGTTACAGTGCACAGTATGTGAGCATCTGATCTGTTTGTGTGTGTGCGTGCGCATGTATTTGTGTGTGTGTATTTGTGTATGTGTACATGTGTGCATGTGCATGTGTATGTGTACATGCGTGTGTGTGTGTGTGTGTGTGTGTACATGTGTGTGTTGGCCTGTAATGGTGGGGTGGGGGCAGGAGTTCAGCATCTCTCAGACCTCCTCAAGAATCCCCACTGCAAACTGGAGAAACTAGTGTGAGTGTTGACACACAACAACACATCTGATCTGTGTGTGGGGGAGAACACACTGGTGATGAGTGAGATGTGTGTGTGTGCAGGTGTGTGTGTGTATTGGTGTGATATTTGAATCCCAGGGGGGTCTGTCAATATCCTCTGTGATAAATAAATTACATTGACATACAGTGTGTGTGTGTGTGTGTGTGTGTGTGTGTGTGTGCGTGCGTGTGTGTGTGTGTATGTAGGCGTGTGGCATTGATTTGTCAAGTATGGTGTGTATGTTTGCTTCAGAGGCTCCCTGTCTAAACTTAATGATGATGAAATGCAGTTTAATTCTCAGCCATTTAATTCTCAGCCATCGTGTGTGTGTGTGTGTGTGTGTGTGTGTGTGTGTGTGTGTGTGTGTGTGTGTGTTTGTGTGTATAGTGAGAGGTACAGTATGTGAGTGTTATAATCAGACATGTCATTATGTGTTATGTCTCTCCAGGCTGAGTAGATGTTCCCTCACAGAGAAGAGCTGTGCTGCTTTAGCATCAGCAGGCAGATCAAACTCCTGCAGTTTGAAGGAGCTGAACCTGAGTTTCAATGAGCTTCATGATGCAGGAGTTCAGCATCTCTCAGACCTCCTCAAGAATCCCCACTGCAAACTGGAGAAACTAGAGGGAGTGTTAACACACAACAACACATCTGATCTGTGTGTGGGGGAGAACACACTGGTGATGAGTGAGTGGTGTGTGTATGTGTGTGTGTGTATTGGTGTGATATTTGAGTCCCACTGTGGGATGTTTAAGTATCTGTCAATGTCCCCTGTGATAAATAAATTGCATGGAAATGCAGGGTGTGTGTGTGTGTGTGTGTGTGTGTGTGTGTGTGTGTGTAGGCGTGTGGCATTGATTTGTCAAGTACGGTGTGTATGTTTGCTTCAGAGGCTCCCTGTCTAAACTTAATGATGATGAAATGCAGTTTAATTCTCAGCCATTACTGTGAACTGTGCTGCTTTAGCATCAGCAGGCAGATCAAACTCCTGCAGTTTGAAGGAGCTGAACCTGAGTATCAATGAGCTTCATGATGCAGTTCAGCATCTCTCAGACCTCCTCAAGAATCCCCACTGCAAACTGGAGAAACTAGAGGGAGTAACACACAATAACACATCTGATCTTTGAAGGGGGTACACATGAGTGTGTGTGTGTGTGTGTGTGTGTGTGTGTGTGTGTGTGTGTGTGTGTGACCTACTGAAGAATCCCCAGTGTCATCTATGCACACTAATATGAGTGTTAACACATTAATGATTGTTTGTCCTCTAGAGTGGCTGGGCGGACCTTCAGAAAAGAGAGTCCAGCAGCAGCAGCCTCCACTAGCAGCTCCCACTCCTCAGATGCTGCAGAGCTGCAGCTCACACACAAAACCCAGCAGGATCCAGGAGCACAGCTGCTCTCTGACAGCACACACATGTGAGTACACATACACACACACACACACACACACTGAGTAGTTGTTGAGCGTCTAGAGTTCCTATTCCAGTGTATTTGGCTCCACTCACAAAATGTTATTAGTATTACACTTTTGACTTTTTAACACACAAACTCACACACACACACACACTCTCACACACACACATACACACAAACACTCTCTCACATACACACATACTCTCACACACTCTCTCTCTCTCACACACACACACACACACACACACACACACACACACACACACACACACACACACACACACACTCACTCACACACACTAACCTGAGCAGTGGGGTCCGGGGAGCAGTGTGGGGTTAGGTAGCAAGACTCAAGGGCACCTGATCCAGGGATGTGAACATGGGAGAGTGATGTTCAGTTGCATTTTTACCTGTTGGCTGGGGATCGAACCGACCACCTGGTTAGGCCCCAGCTGTTCAGTTAGCCTCGCTGAGGCACAAATATCATCAAATATTCCCTTAGACAGGAGCCGTTTTACCCCTGTGGTTCTTACTGCTGCTCTCCCTGCCTTAGGCTTCCATATATACATATATATACACATATACATATATATGGAAGGGCAGGGAGGTCCCCAGAACAGTCATTTCCAAAAGTCTAAAATAAACGGAATAATCTCATTATGATGATGTGTGCATCTGTGTGTGTGTGTGTGTGTGTTTGTGTGTGTGTGTGTCTTAAAGGGAGGATATACAAATTGCTGCCCCACAGAGGAGCTGTGAATCCTGTGCTGAAGTTCCAGACTCCAACCACTGGCTCCTGGTGAAGCCTGAAGTCTCCACAGAGAAGAGCATCTCCACCTACAGCCTGAGCTCTCCTGCAGGGAGCTATGAGTGCTCTGCGCTGGTCATGTGCTTCTCCAGTCACCCTGCAGTACTGCTTCACAGACTGGCATGTCTTTGCTGATGAGCTGGCCCACATGCAGATGAGTCCAGCTGGTCCACTGATGGACATCAGGCTCATCTCAGGAGTGCTGGAGGACATCCACCTGCCACACTTCCTCTGTTTGGGGGGAAGTCAGTCTTCTTCTCTGAAGGATGTTATAAAGGTTCTCCATAAGCAGGACAGTGGAGTGCTTATAGAGAAGTGTGAACTGAGTCGCTTCCATGCCAGGCTGGTGGAACCCTCCTTTTCCATTTTTGGGGTTTTGCGCTATTTAAAGCATCTCATCTCTCCTTGGATCCATGCAGATGTTCAGGTGTACCGGTGCAGAACCTCCCCCCTAACCTTCCGCACCTACCTCCTGCCAGAGGATCCACAACTGCAAAAGTTATTAGAGAAACAGGAGGAACAAGGAGGTGTCAGACTTTTCAAGCCCCGTCCTGAGATGCCTCTTCAGATGAATAATTTTTATGTTTTAAATACCTGCCATCCAGAAACTCACACTGTCACGATCACTCCTGGGCAGCTAAGCCTTAGACACAGCCCTATTGCTCCCAACTTCTTTGAGGTGTGTTTAACTGAAGCTTGTGACTTCAAGATGAGGCTCCTCACCTCTGTGGATGAGCAGGAAGTGTGGAAAGCAAATATCAGTAGATCTCAGTGTTCCTCTGACAGACTCCAGCAGGACAATATGAACCCTGAAGCTCCTGCCACTGCATCCCAACACAGCCAGGCTGCTGTGGAAGGTAGTACAGAGAAAACAGTCAACACAAACACAGATAGTCACACACACTCACACAAGGTACACAGTACACATACACAACCAAGGCACACACACACACACATATAATCCAGACTCTTGTGGAAGGTATTGCAGAGCTAGCCCTGTATGCTAACTGTCTACACAGTGTTTAGTATTGACATCAATGGTTGCTCTCCTGTTTGTTGCTCCTGTGGTTTGTGTTTCTTAGTTCCCTCTACCAGCACAGAGAAGATCCATTCTGGCTCCTCCAACCCAGTCCAGCCAGCCTCAGTCTCGTCCTCCATTACGGCTCAAACTGGTGCAGTTGCTGTCTCTCCCAACCTCTCTGGCAACACCTTCAATGTTCACTCTGGCAATGTAAACATTCAAGTCAAATTAGGTATGACGTTTCCATCCATATTTCACCGTGCACTTAGGGAAGGAATTTGGCTACAGGGTTAAGAGGCATAAGGCATTAATATATGTATCAGTGTTGAGTCTGCATTGGCAGTGGTGTATCTGAAGAGCTATGAGCTCACCTCCATTTCAGATCATGTTTGATGTGTCTCTTTCTTTCCTGTGCAGAAGGAAGAGGAAGAGAAGGAAACACAGATTGAGATCATTCTTCTCACACTTCTCCTAGAGGATCACTATCCTCCTGCTAGAAGATCACTTTACCCCCCCACTCCTCCTTCTAGAAGCTGACTCTATCCCCCACTCCTCCTTCTAGAAGATCACTCTATCCCCCACTCCTCCTGCTAAATCACTCTATCCCCCACTCCTCCTGCTAGAAGATCACTCTATCCCCCACTTCTCCTGCTAGAAGATCACTCTATCCCCCACTCCTCCTGCTAGAAGATCACTCTATCCCCCACTCCTCCTGCTAAATCACTCTATCCCCCACTCCTCCTGCTAAATCACTCTATCCCCCACTTCTCCTGCTAAATGACTCTATCCCCCACTTCTCCTGCTGGAAGATCCTGCTATCCCCCACTCCTCCTGCCAAATCACTCTATCCCCCACTCCTCCTGCTAGAAGATCACTCTATCCCCCACTCCTCCTGCTAGAAGATCACTCTATCCCCCACTCCTCCTGCTAGATCACTCTATCCCCCACTCCACCTGCTAGAAGATCCCTCTATCCCCCACTCCTCCTGCTAAATCACTCTATCCCCCACTCCTCCTGCTAGAAGATCACTCTATCCCCCACTCCTCCTGCTAAATCACTCTGTCCCCCACTTCTCCTGCTAGAAGATCACTCTATCCCCCACTCCTCCTGCTAGATCACTCTATCCCCCACTCCACCTGCTAGAAGATCCCTCTATCCCCCACTCCTCCTGCTAAATCACTCTATCCCCCACTCCTCCTGCTAGAAGATCACTCTATCCCCCACTCCTCCTGCTAAATCACTCTATCCCCCACTCCTCCTGCTAGAAGATCACTCTGTCCCCCACTCCTCCAATCCTCCACTCCTCCTGCCAGAGGAAGTTATTGGAGGACCAGAAGGAAGGATTCAGCAACTAAACATTCACCAATCACAGGCCTGAGGGACATCTTCACTCAACAATCACAGGCCTGAGGGACATCTTCAGATGTTCTTCAGAGTCCTACGCTTCACTAGTCCAGTACAGTGGTGATGTGCTTGTAATTAGTGCATTTGTTATTGGGTATAAGGACAATGGTGATGTGGGTCTTGTAATTAGTGCATTTGTTTGAGTATAAGGACAATTGTGATGTGGATCTTGTAATTGGTGTTATTGAATATGAGGACAATGGTGATGTGGGTATTGTATTTAAAAAATATTTAAATACTTTTGATAATGCATCTTTTATTGAAAATGTGAAAATGCCCTTCAAGAAAGAAACTACATTATGTTTGGTCAGGAATTAATGCTCTTTGTTTTTAGGAAATACTAGCAGTTGTCAAAGAATGACAAAATGACGAATAGATGCCGATGAGTTTCTAATTTTAATAAAATATTTCTTCATCAGGTACATTCTCTCTAGATAGAACCTTCTCATCCACATCTATACTGTTGCTCTGTATTTCAATACTGCAGATATTACCAAATAAATGACACATGTTTGGAGATGTGTGAATTTGGAGTGATGAATGCAATAAGTGTGAGGGATCTCAGTCTCTCAGTGAAGGATGTCAGTCTCAGGCTAGGGGTGTGAGGGATGTCTGTCTCAGGCTATGGGTGTGAGGGATGTCTGTCTCAGGCTATGGGTGTGAGGGATGTCTCAGTCTCAGGCTATGAGTGTGAGGGATGTCTGTCTCAGGCTATGGGTGTGAAGGATGTCTCAGTCTCTGAGACATTACATGACATCACACTCTGGGTATGTGTAAAAGAGCTCATTTGCATTAAAGCATTCTATTTCAGCATTTTGTTGTTAATGATGCCACTTAATGTTCTTTAGCGCTGAGTGGGGCCTACCTGCTTGCACTTAGTTTGTCCCAAAGTGTCCTTAATGGAGTGATTATGAAAATATTATAATTGTAATAGACTGGACCAAACGTTAGGCGATACACTGTCAGACGACAAGAGGGAAAGTGCTCTGGCCTGACGTAAACCAGAGAGACGTAAACTTACTTCTTGCACAGATGTTTTTTTTAGTCGCAACATACGAAGGATAACACAGAGGTGAAGGCAAATATTGTCACCAGCTGTCTACGATCTTTAAAAATGCGAGTGTGAGATCGACAGCGTTTTATCTTCATGCAACTTCTTCGTGCATGTCAAAGCAAAGTAATGTTATCGTGAGCCCTAGCTGGACTTACGAGCTTTAGCGAACGTGACAGAATGATCAGACCCGAAACAAACCCAGCGGATTGGGAGCACCTTTTTGCGATGGTTCGACAAAACCAGGATTTAATTGACCGGACGGAGTTACTGCTTGCCGGCCTCAGACAGAAGACCACTTTTCGCCAATCTGCAGCTGCCAATCTCGACACTCCTCCGACCGCCTTTGCTTTTTCAGTCCCTCCGGTTTTGCCGAGCGCGGAGTCGATTGCTCCAGCGCCTCCTGTTACCTCCATGTCAGTTTCGAAACCTAGGATCGGACCACAGAGCCCCTGGACGCCGAGTCCCGGACCACAGAGCCCCTGGACGCCCTGGTCGGTGACCCGACCAGCGAGTCCCCGACCGCCGAGTTCCCAGGCGCCGAGTCCCCGACCAGCGAGTTCCCGGGCGCCGAGTGCCCGACCAGCGAGTTCCCGGGCGCCGAGTCCCCGACCAGCGAGTTCCCGGGCGCCGAGTCCCCGACCAGCGAGTTCCCGGGCGCCGAGTCCCCGACCAGCGAGTTACCGGGCGCCGAGTCCCCGACCAGCGAGTTACCGGGCGCCGAGTCCCCGACCAGCGAGTTACCGGGCGCCGAGTCCCCGACCAGCGAGTTCCCGGGCGCCGAGTCTCCCGTCCAGTGAATCCCCGTCCAGTGAATCCCCGTCCAGTGAGTTCCCGTCCAGTAAGCCCCAGTCTGGCGAGCCCCAGCCCGGCGCGCGCCCACCAGTGTCCCCGGCCCGCGGGCTCCCTACACAGTGCCCGGCCCGCGGGCTCCCTACACAGTTCCCGGCCCGCGGGCTCCCTACACAGTGCCCGGCCCGCGGGCTCCCTAAAAAGTCTCCTGCCCGCGGCCGCCACCCAGAGTCTCCGATCCGCGGCCGCCACCCAGAGTCTCCGATCCGCGGCCGCCACCCAGAGTCTCCTGCCCGCGGCCGCCACCCAGAGTCTCCTGCCCGCGGCCGCCACCCAGAGTCTCCTGCCCGCGGCCGCCCTGCAGAGCCTCCGACCCGCGGCCGCCCTGCAGAGCCTCCGACCCACGGCCGCCCTCCTGAGCCTCTGACCCGTGAGCCCTCAGATGCGGAGCCTCCGACCCGTGAGCATCCTACTGAGCCTCCGACCCGTGAGCATCCTACTGAGCCTCTGACCCGTGAGTCTTCGGATGCTGAGCTCCCAGCAAGTAAGACTGAAATGGAATCACTTCTAGAGCAGTGTCTTCCATCAGCCTTGAGCCCACAGCATTCAGAGAATCCTCAAATATCAGAACAACCCCCTGTCCTGCGTCTGCACCTACCCAGCCCTCCAGTGGTGGTGGACCCCGGGGGTCCTCCGGGGACAGGACCATGGCATCGGATCACTTGGAGGAGTTTTTGTCCCTCCGCCAGGTTTTTTCCCCCACCGCCCACCCGTTTTGGTGTTTTTCTTGGGGACTTCTGGAGCCGTCCCTTTGGGGGGGGGTTCTGTCACCACCCTGTCCTGTCTGTCTTTGTCTCCCGCCTTGTTTCTGCTTTGTTCTCTGTCTCCTGTAGGATTGCCTGCCTGTCCCCGAACCTGGCCGCCTGTGACCTGTTCCTTGCACCGGTTTCCAGGCCGTTCCATGCCTCCCTGCCTCATTCCCTGTCTGTTTCTGTTTGTCTCGGTCTCCGGAGAGATCGTCTGCCCGTTGCCCAACCTGGACTGCCGCTGAGCTACGGCTCTGCTCCTCCGTCCCTGGTACGACCCCTTTGCCTGCCTATGACCTACGCTCTACTCGGCCGTTCTGGACTCCGACCCGTGCTTCAGTCCCGACCAACGCTCTTCACTCCTGCCCCGCCTCCCGACTCGTCGCCTGCCTGCAACTCTCACCTGCTCTTCTGCCACGGTTCCCGACTCGCCACCAGTGCCCCGCCTCAGTCAAAAGGACGCCATGAGGCGTCCGTTAGAGGGGGAGTACTGTCATGGTCCTGCTTCCTGATACCTTGGCCCCCCCACTGGACTATCAATGAACTGCAACCTCTGTGTTTTGTTTTCATTCCCCATGTGCTTCTGTTCTGTTGCCTGCCCTGCCCCTTTCTCCTCCCCTGCTCTACACCTGCTACTCATGATTCTGTTTTCCCCATAATGAGTTTCAGCTGTCTCCTGTTTGTCCTGGTGCTCCTGTTCCCTATATAAACCCCAGTCTTTTCTCTGTCCTTTGTCTGATCATCCGACCTCGTTCCCCATTTGTTGTTAGGTTGTTTCTACTCCGCTTACCTACCCGTGAGTTCTATTTTCGTGTTTTTTCCCCGTTCTCGTTTCTCGTGTCTGCCTCTGGAATTCTTGTGAGTTTCTTTTGTTTCCCCGAACCCCTGCTCTTTGATACCTGTTTACCTGTTTTTGCCACTGTGAAGTTTCCAAGATCTCCTGAGCTTACCTTCCTCCGCATACTGCTTTTTGTATAGTTTTTGTTCCTTTGAAATAAACCGTGCCGATCTGCATTTGGGTTTCTGTCCTGAGCTTTAGCGAACGTGACATTAACGCTAAATCTGCATTGCTTTCACCAGCACTGCGACAAAGTTACGGTTAGGTTAGGAACACTTTCGGCTTGACAAAGTCAGGGAATGTTGAATTCGCCTAAAGCCTCTCCCCTTTTTGAGGGGCATCATCATAGGGTGACCAGACGACCATGATTTATGGGGACAGTCCCCGTTTTTGGTGGTCTGTCCCTGGTAAAATACAAAACTTGGTCCCCAATTTATGAACTTAAACATGACTTATTTTGATGATACTGACTGTAGAAATAGGACTGTCTCAGTTTCCTAAAGAAAATTCAGAGAAATGTCCCTGATTTATCTCCTATTCATCTGTATAATCCAGAATGACCATTTGGTAACATGAGACCTCATGAATCTCCCCTTCCTTCCCAGGAGCAGAGGAAGAACCATTCCCACCATGACTCCAGTCCTGAGCTCTGAGTCAGCCCTGTCAGACCCTGTGTGTGTGTACCGGCTAAAGAGGGTATCCGTTATCTTAGTGGACTGCTGTACAACACAAGGACAGCCAGGGAGGAACCAGAACAACACAGATGAAGAGAGTAAGTGCTCACACACACACACAAACTCTTACACACACACACACACACACTATCTCTCTCACACACACACACACGCAAAATACAGGCCAAGACCAGTAAGAGATCACACGCACACACAAACACATGCAATATAGATAAAGAACAGGCCAAGACTTCAGCTCAGCTCAGCATTCAACGCCATCATCCCTCAGCAGCTGATAACAAAATTGGGTGAACTCGGCCTGAGCACAACCCTCTGCAACTGGATCCTGGACTTCCTGGTGGGCAGACCACAAGCAGTTAGGATCGGGAGCAAGACTTCCATCGGGAGCACAACCATATTGAACACAGGAGCACCTCAAGGCTGCGTGCTCAGTCCGCTGCTGTTCACACTCCTCACCCATGACTGTGCGGCAACGCACAGCTCAAACCACATCATCAAGTTTTCTGATGACACTACTGTGGTGGGTCTGATCAGCGGAGGCAACGAGGCCCTGTACAGAGAGGAGGTGGCTCAGCTCAGCAACTGGTGCACCAACAACAACCTGTCCCTCAACGTGGACAAAACAAAAGAACTGGTCATCGACTTCAGACGGACTTTGCATAAACACATCCCACTGTGCATCAACAACCTTCCAGTACAGATTGTCCAGAGCACAAGGTTTCTGGGCATACACATAACTGACAACCTCTCATAGACTCTCAACACCACACACATCACAAAGAAAGCCCAGCAGCATCTGTACTTTCTGAGAAGACTCCGTAATGCCCATCTCCCAACCTCCACCCTCACAACTTTCTACAGAGGGACGATTGAGAGCATCCTCAGCGGCACCATCACAGCGTGGTTCGACAACTGTGAGGACAGCCGAAAAGATCACTGGAGTCTCTCTGCCCCCCCTCTCAGACATCTACAGCACCTGCTGTCTGCGGAAAGCCAAGAACATTACCAAAGACACTACCCATCCCTCCAATGGACTATTCACCTTACTACCATCTGGCAGGAGGTTCCGCAGTATCACTGCCCGCACCTCCAGAATGGGGAAGAGTTTCTTCCCGCAGGCAGTCAGACTGCTGAACAACCTGTAGTGCAATTGGACTGTAATTTCTCAGTAACTCAGGATGCAAACCAGCGTGTTACAGAGCACTGCACCTTTATGCCCCCCACACTTTCTTGCTGCTGTCACTTATATTTATGTAGAACAGTCTTCTGTTTACAAATCACACCACTAGCCACAGTGCTCTGCTAAAAGCCATGCCCTGTCTAGCATGTTTGTTTTAGGTCACCTGTAAATTCTGTTTGATTTCATGCATCAGGTAGCGTAGTGTTGATGCCTAGCATCAGGTACTGGTGTTTGTGTCTCATTTTTCTTATAGGTACCCTGCCACACATCTATAGGGTAGGGTATTTGAAATTATTCTCTGAGGTCTCCAGAGATGGTCTGTAACTTTAGTTGGTCTGAAAACAGTCCAAGGAGACCTTAACAGGGCCCTCTGTAAGATATTGAAATAGACCTCGAGAAAAGCGTCTTGTTTTTCCGCCTATGATGAGCTGTTCTCTGATTCATTGCTATAGCTTTTCAGCATTACATGGCTCTTATGGCAAGTTGAGTCAATTCATTCGCTGATGTCAGCATTCCAAGGGAAGAAGAACAAATTTTTTTGGAATATTACATTTCAGATGAGGAAGAAGTAGCCTATGATACGCACATCCACCGATAGCTTGGAGACACTTCACAACGGCAAACTTGTGATGTGTAGTTTCACAATAGCCAACATACATCAGGACACCAGTAAAATCAGGAAAAACTGAGGAGAAAAGAACGCAGAGAGCACCAACAACTTGAAAAATACAAAAATTCAGTGGAACAGAAAACACAACTAAATCCAAGTTGTGCAACGCAGGAGGTCAAAAAACTTGACAAAATCAGACAGCAGGAAGGGTAGCAGGGACCAATGAGGGGCAGAGACATAATGGGTGGGTAATTGGATAGACAGGATAATCACAAACAGGTGAGGAACAAGAGACACTGAGTGGCAAAAGGTTAACCCCAGAGATGTCCAGCAGATGGAGCCAAACAAGGAACAACAGCCTTACAACATAACCAGATAAGTGGCAGGGCATCTTTACTTGTATTTGTTGCTGAATGTCTTTATTGTCAGGAAACAGCTGAAGACACACACACACAAGACAGAAGCTGTACAGCGCTAGTGTGTGTGATGAGAGCTTCACTGACACTGAAAACTCCAGAGACACGAGCGCACACACACAAACACACACTGGTAGGGACACACACACAAACACACACGCAAGTAGGGACACGCACACATATTTTGTTGAGGCTGAGAATCAGTAAACAATCAAAAAGAGGAAAGCCTCCGGGTTCACCAGCGCACCTGGGTGACGAGCCGTTTGAGTGCACTCAGTGCAGACGTGCCTGCACTCGCACAGGCACACACACACACACGCACACACTGGTTGTAACAGTGTTATTATTCCATGTGTACGCACAGGTGAGCGTCCGTTTCGCTGCGATCAGTGCCACAAAGCGTTTGGTCTTAATGGCGAGCTGAAGCGACATCAGCGCGTCCACAGCGGCGAGCGCCCGTACCAGTGTGTCCTCTGCAAGAAGAGTTTCACTGAGGTGGGCAATGAGCGCACACATACCGGAGACACACACTACCAGTGCCAACAGCGTGCCAAGAGCTTCACAAGGTCTGATTATCTTCAGAAACACCAACACACACACACACACACACACATGAGTATCAATGTGTTTTCCTAAAACTGTTGTTATTGTCTCGGTTGTGATACACACACATAGAGTACACATGCTGCCCGTCTCCTCTCTCTCTTTCGCTCACACACACACACACACACACAGAAACAACTATCTATGTGTTTTTCTAAAAACCGTTGTTTCTGTGTCTCGATTGTGATACACACATGTAGAGTACACATGATGCCTGTCTCCTCTCTCTCTCTCTCACACACACACACACACACACACACACACAAACACGTAGTGTACACAATGCCTTTGGATGTATTTGTATGGGATGGAATCTAGACTGTATTTTTTACATGTTCAAGCACATTATGTATTGTATAGTATAGCGGTCATAAAGTAAACATAACATGCACAAACGCATACATACATACATAGACACATACATACATAGACACATACACACATACATACATACATACATACACACACACATACATACATACACACATACATACATACATACACACATACATACACACATACATACATACATACATACATACATACATACACACATACATACATACATACATACATACATACACACATACATACATACATACATACATACATACATACATACATACATACATACATACATACATACATACATACATACATACATACATACACACATACATACATACATACATACATACACACACACATACATTTTTTGGAGATATTGCAGAACTTTACATTGATTAAACAGTTTGAATCCCCTCATGTAGTCATTAAAATCAGCATGATGACTGGTGACATAAATCATATGATGCTGTTTAAATAAACCATTCTTGAAATGCAAGAGGAACAGAGACTATTTTTCAAAAACAAATTTTCAAAGACTAGAACTTAAAGAGGAGCAGACTATTTTTCAAAAACAAATTTTCAAAGACTAGAACTTAAAGCCTATATGGTATAAAATGTAAAATATATATTTGAGCTGTTTGGTATAAAGCAAGTCATGCTGGGGAGCAGTAAGGCCATTTGATTGGACAAAACCTAGATGATCTATTAATTACATTGTGGGATTTTGATTGGACAAAACCTAGATGCTGCATTATTTACATTATGGGGTTTTGATTGGACAAAACCTAGATGCTGCATTAATTACATTATGGGATTTTGAGTTCGCCAGTCTGCCTTGAGAAATAAGCCCATTTCTGCAAGTCTGATGGGGAAAGGTTCCCTGGAGAGTCCAACCAATGGGAATAATGGACTGATTGTCATGATCCTGCTCTCGACCACCCGGCCTCCTATTGGACTAATTAAGTGTTGCAAGTTCCGTGTTTGTTTACCTTTTCCATGTGCTCGTGTTTTGCTGTCTGCCCTGTCCCTTTCCCTCTTCCCGCTCTGCACCCGGTCCTCACGTCCTTGATTATTGTAATGATTTTCACCTGTTCCTTGTTTGTGTCATTGCCCTGTTCCCTATATATTCCCCAGCTCTTTCCTTGCTCCTTGTCTGATTGTCTGACCGTGTTCCTCGATGTAATCCTGCTCATGTTTTTCCTGTTCCAGTGTAACCTTCCTGTGAATTCCGATTTTTGTGTTTGCCTGCACCCGTGTTCGCCTACCTGTGGATTTTGTATCCTGAACTTTGCCTACCTGTTTTCTTGGATTTATTTTCTACGATCGAGAGGATTGCTTCTTTGTTTTGCCGTCTATGTTTAATATTACTAGACCGGATCTTTTGTGTGTTTTCCCCAAAGACTTATATGATTTTGTGTTGGACTTCCCTTCTGTTTTTGGATCTTCTGAGCTTTATTCCCTTTTTGAATTTTTCCCCTGATCATTGTAAAATAAACCTTTTGCTCCGATCTGCTTTTGGGTCCCAGTCAGTCTGTTACACTGATGTCATGGGGGTGGGATCCAGGTGCTTGCAGTTGTGTCAAACCAGCTGCAAAGAACTGCAAGCTTCTTGATTTTTGTTTTGAGTGACGTGACATTGTCATATTTTGGTAAAATCATCATAACATTTGTTGATCTCAGACTGATGTAGGACACTGCATCTAACCAGCATTGCGTATAACCCAGAATACATTTCTGTCTACACTCAGCTGCATGCAAGTACAGCCAGCTTGCCCATGTCGAACGTGTCCATAGTAAGAGCTCTGGTTGTTCTCATTCCATACTGTTTGTAAAGTTGACAGCCCTCGCCTTGAGGTAGCCTACAGTATACTGGACTGGGCCACAGGCCAGATAGGCTTACAGAACTCTGCTGAAGCTGCTGCTTTTATTAGCGGTTTGTCAGTCAATGTAATGCACAAAAATGATCATCACTGGTTCCTATTCTTTGCTTTGCAAATACATTCACATGGAGTGGTGAGGATGGACAATGTTGTTGTTTTTGTTTTTTTAAGGGCTGTCTTTCCTGGTGTACTTTTAATGTCAGAGCTCAAGGTACAACAGGCCTACTCCAATCTATCTGCTCTATTCAATGTCCTTTAAGAGTATGGGTCAATATAGGAGGTGGTGCACTGTAAGCGTACCTGACCCACAGCCTATTCTATATCAGTATGTCCGGATCGTCTTCATCAAATGTCACTTGAAAATGGTTGTGAAAATTTCTCTGCAGTCAGTCATCAAGGATTGACATATTGAAATGTGTTGAAATGGAAAACAGCAGCAAATATGTAAGGTGGAGGTACAACTCACCTGGTCTCAGTCAGAAAAACTATACATAAAGACTATACATTTAAAACTTTTAAACATAGCTGTACTAAAGACAGGACCATTCTGAAGGACATGTTTGGCCAAGAAGGAACATGGCCTCCCACTCTGCCCAGTTGATTAGGAATGAGTAAAAAATAAGACCCACCACCAACGGGGCCGTAGCCAGGACTTGACAAACACCAAGGTCTAAAATGGCCAACAATGCTTACGCACTGAGAACATTTTAGACATGCCAAAATCATAATGACATGCAAATTATGCCACAAGAGTCTGAGGGGTTTGAAACCTATAAATTGTAGATCAGGATTGTGGCATTTTAAACCTATCAATTGTAGATCAGGACTGTGGGGTTTGAAACCTATCAATTGTAGATCAGGATTGTGGGGTTTGAAACCTATCAATTGTAGATCAGGATTGTGGGGTTTGAAACCTATCAATTGTAGATCAGGATTGTGGGGTTTGAAACCTATCAATTGTAGATCAGGATTGTGGGGTTTGAAACCTATCAATTGTAGATCGGGATTGTGGGGCTTAAAACCTATCAATTGTAGATCAGGATTGTGGGGTTTGAAACCCATCAATTATACATTAGAATTGTGGGGTTTGAAACCCATCAATTGTAGATCAGGATTTTGAGTCTGAAATCTACTTGGCCGGTGCCAGTTTACATTTGTGTGTTATCCTTGTAATCTCCTTCTCTTCACCTGATTATTCTCAACTGACTCAACTGTTTCTTTCTCCTGCTTATTATTTTGTAATGGCCAAAGAGGTTAACTGATCTTTTGTAGCTGTTATTTGACAATAAAAGCCTATTCAAACTATCATTTTGTATGTCTGTGTAGTATATGATGTCCACTGTGTATTCTGGGTTTGGACGTGGGGTGCCTCGGCCGCCCACGATCCCTATCACCGCGCACCCAAACTTACTTAAGGACTTGTGTTAGGTGAGGGGGGTGGTCTGTGAAGAGATTCAGCAAGTGTGGGTGTGCTGTTTGAATATGTGGTGCCAGTTTAGTTTGCTGTGGCTAGAATTTACAATAAAAATGGGGCTCCTAAGTTTTACGTGGTAGTTCGGAACTGCTCAAACTGGGGAGTCAAGAACTTTTGGCACTGATTTGTCAACAAGGAACACTGCACTCTCCCAGGTTAATGTGCACGTCTCCAGCAAGTGGAAGTGCGAAGAGGGTCGTTTATCACTGGCTTTGCGGGCCATGAATCTGCGGATCTGGTGAGATCTACACTTTTTTGTATTTTTTTGCCGTGGTAGTTGCAAAATCTAACACTGTGTAGTTGCTATATGTTTGTGCAGTTGTTATATGTCTGTGTAGTTGCTGTGAAGTTGTTATATGTCTGTGTAGTTGTTATATGTCTATTTAGTTGCTATATGTCTGTGAAGTTGCTATATGTCTGTGTAGTTGTTATATGTCTGTGTAGTTGCTGTGAAGTTGTTATATGTCTGTGTAGTTGCTGTGTAGTTGTTATATGTCTGTGTAGTTGCTATATGTCTGTGTAGTTGTTATATGTCTTTGTAGTTGCTGTGAAATTGTTATGTCTGTGTAGTTGCTATATGTCTGTGTAGTTGTCATATGCCTGTGTAGTTGCTGTGAAGTTGTTATATGTCTGTGTAGTTGTTATATGTCTGTGTAGTTGCTGTGAAGTTGTTATATGTCTGTGTAGTTGCTATATGTCTGTGTAGTTGCTGTATAGTTGTTATATGTCTGTGTAGTTGCTGTGTAGTTATATGTCTGTGTAGTTGCTGTGAAGTTGTTATATGTCTGTGTAGTTGTTATAGGTCTGTGTAGTTGCTATATGTCTGTGTAGTTGCTGTGAAGTTGATATATGTCTGTGTAGTTGTTATATGTCTGTATAGTTGCTGTGTAGTTGTTATATGTCTGTGTAGTTGTTATATGTCTGTGTAGTTGCTGTGAAGTTGTTATATGTTTGTGTAGTGGTTATATGTCTGTGTAGTTGCTATGAAGTTGATATATGTCTGTGTAGTTGCTATATGTCTGTGTAGTTGCTGTGTAGTTGTTATATGTCTGTGTAGTTGCTGTGTAGTTATATGTCTGTGTAGTTGCTGTGAAGTTGATATATGTCTGTGTAGTTGTTATATGTCTGTGTAGTTGCTGTGTAGTTGTTATATATCTGTGTAGTTGCTGTGTAGTTGCTATATGTCTGTGTAGTTGCTGTGTAGTTGTTATATATCTGTGTAGTTGCTGTGTAGTTGCTATATGTCTGTATAGTTGTTATATATCTGTGTAGTTGCTGTGTAGTTGCTATATGTCTGTGTAGTTGCTATATGTCTGGGCAGTTGTTATATGTCTGTGTAGTTGCTGTGAAGTTGTTATATGTCTGTGTAGTGGTTATATGTCTGTGTTGTTGTTATATATCTGTGTAGTTGCTGTGTAGTTGCTATATGTCTGTGTAGTTGCTATATGTCTGTGTAGTTGCTGTGTAGTTGTTATATATCTGTGTAGTTGCTGTGTAGTTGCTATATGTCTGTGTAGTTGTTATATGTCTGTGTAGTTGCTGTGAAGTTGTTATATGTCTGTGTAGTTGCTATATTTCTGTGTAGTTGCTGTGTAGTTGTTATATGTCTGTGTAGTTGCTATATGTCTGTGTAGTTGCTGTGAAGTTGTTATATGTCTGTGTAGTTGTTATATGTCTGTGTAGTTGCTATATGTCTGTGAAGTTGTTATATGTCTGTGTAGTTGCTATATGTCTGTGTAGTTGTTATATGTCTGTGTAGTTGCTGTGAAGTTATGTCTGTGTAGTTGTTATATGTCTGTGTAGTTGCTGTGAAGTTATGTCTGTGTAGTTGTTATACGTCTGTGTAGTTGCTATATGTCTGTGTAGTTGCTATTTGTCTGTGTAGTTGATATGTGTCTGTGTAGTTGCTGTGTAGTTGCTATATGTCTGTGTAGTTGCTATATGTCTGTGTAGTTGTTATATGTCTGTGTAGTTGCTGTGTAGTTGTTATATGTCTGTGTAGTTGCTGCTTAGTTATATGTCTGTGTAGTTGCTGTGAAGTTGTTATATGTCTCTGTAGTTGTTATATGTCTGTGTAGTTGCTATATGTCTGTGTAGTTGCTGTGTAGTTGCTATATGTCTGTGTAGTTGTTATATGTCTGTGTAGTTGCTGTGAAGTTGTTATGTCTGTGTAGTTGTTATACGTCTGTGTAGTTGCTATATATCTGTGTAGTTGCTATTTGTCTGTCTAGTTGTTATATGTCTGTGTAGTTGCTGTGTAGTTGCTATATGTCTGTGTAGTTGTTATATGTCTGTGTAGTTGCTATATGTCTGTGTAGTTGTTATATGCCTGTGTAGTTTCTGTGAAGTTGTTATATGTCTGTGTAGTTGCTGTGTAGTTGCTATATGTCTGTGTAGTTGCTGTGTAGTTATATGTCTGTGTAGTTTCTGTGAAGTTGTTATATGTCTGTGTAGTTGCTGTGAAGTTGTTATGTCTGTGTAGTTGTTATACGCCTGTGTAGTTGCTATATGTCTGTGTAGTTGTTATATGTCTGTGTAGTTGCTGTGTAGTTGCTATATGTCTGTGTAGTTGTTATATGTCTGTGTAGTTGTTATATGTCTGTGTAGTTGCTATATGTTTGTGTAGTTGCTGTGAAGTTGATATATGTCTGTGTAGTTGCTATATGTTTGTGTAGTTGCTGTGAAGTTGATATATGTCTGTGTAGTTGTTATATGTCTGTGCAGTTGTTATATGTCTGTATACTTGTTATATGTCTGTGTAGTTGCTGTGAAGTTGCTATATGTCTGTGTAGTTGCTATATGCCTGTGTATTTGCTGTAAAGTTGATATATGTCTGTGTAGTTGTTATATGTTTGTGTAGTTGTTATGTGTCTGTGTAGTTGCTATATGTCTGTGTAGTTGTTATATGTCTGTAGTTGCTATATGTCTGTGTATTTGCTGTAAAGTTGATATATGGCTGTGTAGTTGCTATATGTCTGTGTAGTTGCTATATGTCTGTGTAAACGCTATATGTCTGTGTAGTTGTTATATGTTTGTGTAGTTGTTATATGTCTGTGTAGTTGCTATATGTCTGTAGTTGCTATACGTCTGTGTAGTTGTTTTATGTCTGTGTAGTTGTTATACGTCTGTGTAGTTGCTATATGTCTGTAGTTGCTATATGTCTGTGTAGTTGTTACATGCCTGTGTAGTTGCTGTGTAGTTGCTATATGTCTGTGTAGTTGTTATATGTCTGTGTAGTTGTTATGTCTGTGTAGCTGTTATATGCCTGTGTAGTTGTTATATGTTTGTAGTTGCTATATGTCTGTGTAGTTGCTGTGTAGTTGCTATATGTCTGTGTAGTTGTTATGTCTGTGTAGCTGTTATATGTCTGTGTAGTTGTTATATGTCTGTGTAGTTGCTGTGAAGTTGCTATATGTCTGTTTAAGTTGCTATATGTCTGTGTAGTTGCTGTGAAGTTGCTGTGAAGTTGCTATATGTCTGTTTAAGTTGCTATATGGTCATGGCCCCTTGGCGTTGCGTTGCATTGCATTTGCAACCCAGAGGTGAACCTTTCCCCGCGCCCCCACCCCTTAACACTTCTCACACACAGCTTCTGCATTTAGGCGGCGCCAATGTGCCAATTGCCCATAGAGTGATAGATATTCAGAGATATTCAGATTTTTTTTTAAGCGGTCGTGCCGCTCCCTACGAAATGGCGCCCCGGGCGGCTGCCCTGTTCACCCGGGCCTAAAACCGCTACTGACCTCACTCCGATTAGAAATTGTCATGCAACTCGAGAAATCCGATTGATATCAGATTGAAGATGTAGTGGATGGATTGTAAATTGCCTGTGACTTTAAGCCACAGCAGCAGTGCTGTGCCGCACCAGTATGACGTCAGTAAATGCGACTGATTGGAGCAATTGTTTGCCCTGGAGTTCTTTTAAAAGCACGGTGCTGGCGACAGCAAGGTAAGCGGCAGAACCTTTCGTTTGTTTGTTCATTGATTACGGGGTCTTGGTATCCCGTTTGCGCTTTCCTTGTGAGTCGGAGCCTGCAGAAGTTTGTGCCTTTTGAGGGCGAACACTAGTCCTGCTCCAGGAGGTTGTGTTTTGCACCTGTAGTGCGGCTATCTTGTACAAGCAACAGTAGGTGTTGCAAGCCTGCATCTGTGTGGCATCGGCGCTTGGGTTCCGACTGTGTGGCGTGTGTGGACTCGGAGGCTATCCTTTTTGTCGTTCTTGTACATTGCTGTTACCGCCTTCTGACGTCCAAGGCCTCAAGCGCCGTCTGCTGGCGACGACTGCTGCTTTGTTTTAAGTGAATGTCATGCCTGTTGCATTGAGCCTTTTCTCTCGTTCCGCGAGGCTTGTAGCTACGGCTAGATCATCCCAGCGGTAATGCGTGTGTTTGCGTGTGTGCGGTGGTGAGTGGTGCTGTTATCGTTTGTCTGCGTGCATGTGGGCATTTTCTTTTTGGTTGATGTGTTTGTTTGTGGGTTTTCTTTATTTGGGTTTGTTTGTTTGTTTTTTGTTCCACTTTCTGGTCCCGGTATTTTGTCTGTATTTATTTATTTTTTTCCTTTTGCTCAACTCCAACGAGTGGCCAGTCAACCCCTGTGTGCTTTGCACTTTTGTCTCATTTGGTTTGGGTATTGGCTGTACGCTATCTGCAGTGTCCTATTCTAAGGGGTGGTGTATTGATTACTGTGCTGATTATATGAGTGTGATTTCACTTACTTTGTATCTGCCCAACTACTCTGACGGGGTTGAATATCTGTTGGCCCTAGGAGGCCAGATTCATATACTGGTTAACGGGTGGGAGACTGTTTCTTATCTTTTTCTCTCTGTTCTGTTCTAGGAGCTGGAGATGCCATCAGAGAGGCTTGGGACCTAGTGGTGGGGCATCTGTGTGTGTGTGTGTGTGTGTGTGTGTGTGACCTCCTTGGCGGTGTAGTGCCACCTGTGTGTGCTGTGCAGTGTGTGTGCATCTCACGTGTGCTCTTTGTTGACCTGCCTCCCAGATCACCTCCCTGGTGGTAAGTGTCTGTCTCTCTGTCTCTCTCTCTCTGTCTCTAGTCCCATATGTGTCAGACTCTATAGGCCTACAGCATAAGGGAACGATTGTGGCTTTTTTTTTTTTTGTTTGTTTTTTTTTTGTGTGCTGCTACTTTCTGATGAATTGTAACTAAATAAAGATATTATTTATTGTTACTATTGAATCCTGTCTCTGTTCACTCTTGCACAAACCTGTGTTCCTTGTGTAGATTTGCGATTTTTGTATATTTATTACAAGGGACTTACGTCCCTTTCCTAGGGGCCATGACTCCTCCAGGTGGCGCAGTCAACATCGTACGTTCTCATTGGTACCCCGGGCTTGCTACAGACATCTGATTAAATGAACAGGAGTATCCGATTCCAATCTGATTATTCGGTCATGTACCCAAATAGTCTGATTATAACCCATCATATTCTATTAGTGGTCATAAGCTTGTCAAAATATGCCCTTTATTTATTTATTTATTTTCATTGTGCTGTAGCTTGAATGTTGTCCTGTTTTGTACGTTGCCTTGGATAAAAGCGTCTGGTAAATTCTTAAATGCAAACATATTATTAAGCATTATACTGGCAGCGGCTGTTTGGACACTATGATTTTGCTTTTTTTAACCAGTAAATTTCTCTGTGGTATCAAAGCTGAGGTTTGTATCTTATTGTGCTGCAACGTGTGTGTGTGTTCAGTGAGGCTAATAACACAGGATTACTGAGTGGATGGGTGTGCATTATCAGTGGACTTAGGTAAAAGGACAGACTGTCCCACTCTTCTTCAGCTCCCTCTGACATGCATTTAGCCACTCCTGAATCTGCGCTGGTGTCCACCCCTGCTGCTCTGAAGGAGAGAGACACAGCAACAGATATAGGCATCATGACTCTGTACCTCTGCCCCAGGACCCTCCAGGGTTTTCTGCTGTGTGTGTCAGTACAGTCCACAGTCACTCAGTCCACTGTCCAGGATGTTGAGCCACAACCTTCAGTTTAGGGGGGTGAGTGTAACACTAGTCAGCTGGAGTTTAGGGGGGTGAGTGTAACACTAGTCAGCTGGAGTTTAGGGGGGTGAGTGTAACACTAGTCAGCTGGAGTTTAGGGGTTGAGAGTAACACTAGTCAGCTGGAGTTTAGGGGGGTGAGTATAACACTAGTCAGCTGGAGTTTAGGGGGGTGAGTGTAACACTAGTCAGCTGGAGTTTAGGGGGGTGAGTATAACACTAGTCAGCTGGAGTTTAGGGGGATGAGTGTAACACTGGCCAGCTGGAGTTTAGGGGGGTGAGTGTAACACTGGCCAGCTGGAGTTTAGGGGGGTGAGTGTAACACTGGTCAGCTGGAGTTTAGGGGGGTGAGTGTAACACTGGCCAGCTGGAGTTTAGGGGGGTGAGTGTAACACTGGCCAGCTGGAGTTTAGGGGGGTGAGTGTAACACTGGCCAGCTGGAGTTTAGGGGGGTGAGTGTAACACTGGCCAGCTGGAGTTTAGGGGGATGAGTGTAGTGCCAGCAGTGTTACAGTAGCTCATGTACAGCTTGGCCCAATCCATAGCCCTGTTGTTTGAGGTCACCAAGTCACATCAGTAGGAAAAAGAACGAGAGAATATAGTGAACCTGAAATTAACACTAAGTGAATGGGGCCTGCAATTAACATGAAGTGAATGGGACACGGTAACGTTTTAGTGGCAATAACCATTTTAGTGTCATTTCGCTATGGCCCATTCAGTTATCAGTTCATTATTCTATGCTGCATCAAATTTTCTGGTTCTTTTCAAACATACAATATTCAGTGACCTTGAACAACAGGACTATTGACTGGTTCACACTGGATTTCTCCTTTCAGAGATGTGCTGGTTGAAAGTTATAGTTCACTTGCTAGCACACCCCTCTAGGTTAGGGTTCCAGTCCTGGACAAGTGCAGGGGTGATTAGCGCAGGCTGATATCTTTGGGGTCTGTTTCAGTCTGTCACTGACTGCATGAGTAATAATATCTTCAGGGTCTGTTTCAGTCTGTCACTGACTGCATGAGTAATAATATCTTCAGGGTCTGTTTCAGTCTGTCACTGACTGCATGAGTAATAATATCTTCAGGGTCTGTTTCAGTCTGTCACTGACTGCATGAGTAATAATATCTTCAGGGTCTGTTTCAGTCTGTCACTGACTGCATGAGTAATAATATCTTCAGGGTCTGTTTCAGTCTGTCACTGACTGCATGAGTAATAATATCTTCAGGGTCTGTTTCAGTCTGTCACTGACTGCATGAGTAATAATATCTTCAGGGTCTGTTTCAGTCTGTCACTGACTGCATGAGTAATAATATCTTCAGGGTCTGTTTCAGTCTGTCACTGACTGCATGAGTAATAATATTTTCAGGGTCTGTTTCAGTCTGTCACTGACTGCATGAGTGATAATATCTTCAGGGTCTGTTTCAGTCTGGCACTGACTGCATGAGTAATAATATGAGGAAGGGCAGTGACTGCAGTGAGAGGGAGGAACGTGAGGAAGAGGAGGAGCTTTGCTGTCTGTGATCTGACTGCTGAAGGTTGCTGATATGCTGGTCAGTAGTGGATCAATTTCCCTCCCCTCCATGCTCCTGAAGAAATGTGTTGATTGACTGGAATAGTGAATGTCTTGATGCACGCTAATATAGGCAGTGCCCCATGTCAGAGCCAGGACTGTGAATAAACACCAGAGATCTTTGACACCAACACCAACTCCTGCAGGAGATTAGGAAATCATGTTTATTAGCTTGGCAGCAGAACATCACTGGTTCTGATCCTTTAGGTTTGAAAAAAATGATGTAAAATGATGAAGGTGTAAAAAAAAAAAAAATAAATAAATAGGTGCCTGTGGTGTGTGTGTGTGTGAGGGGGGGGGGGGGGGGGGGCTGAGTGTGCGTGTGTGTGTGTGTGTGTGTATTCTTGTGTGCCTTAATGTATTAGTTTCATAGTTCAAAGAATTACTGTTTGTGGTGTGTATGTGTGTGTGTGTGTGTGTGTGTGTGTGTGTGTGTGTTTCCAGACATGATGGACTCTGATCCAGATGGAAAGGAGAGGAGCAAAGGTCCTGAAGTGGGCGTGTCTCTGTGTGACTCTGACAGGTCAGTCTGTATGGAGGACAAACATTAATGGAGTTTGTGAAGCAGTATGTGCCTGTAGCTGATACTGATGAATCAGGTGTAGGGCTCCTCAAATATGGCTAAAACCATCATCAAAATTATGACGTTACATCCAGTTTGCAGTGGGGATTCTTGAGGAGGTCTGAGAGATGCTGAACTCCTGTCTCATGCAGCTCATTGTAACTCAGGTTCAGCTCCTCCAGATTGCAGGAGATTGATCTACCTGCAGATGCTCATCGTCTTGAGCCAATTTTTTGTTGTGCGAAAATGAAATGAATATAAGTTGAAAGGAAACCCAGCTACTGATGAGTCTCTCCTCCCTCTCTTCTATTCTCACTTTCTCCCCCTCTCCTCCCTTCTCTTCTTTCTGTTCCTTTCTCTTCCTCTCTCCTGTCTCCTCTCTCCCTCTCATTGTTAAGTATAAATGCAGGGGCAGTTAGTTATGAGGATTGTTGATGATGTATTGTTAAGAATGTCTCAGTAAAGTTTGCATATTTACACTCATCTTTATTAGTTAACACTCCTTCCTGATGAGTCTTTTTTCCCTTTCTTCTTTTCTCACACCCTCCTCCTCTCTTCCCTCCTCTCTGTCTTCTCTTCTCCTCTAATCCTTCCTCTCTCTTCTCCTTTCCTCTTCTTCTCTCTTTTCCTTCCTCTCTCTATTCTCCTCTCATCCTCTCCTCTCCTTCCTCTCTCTCTTCCCCTCTTCTCCTTCCTCTCTCTCTTCTCCTCTTCTCTTTCCTGTCTCTCTTCTCCTCTCCTCCTCTACCCCAGCTTCTCCTTGTCTCTTTTCTCTCCTCCAGGTTCCTCTTCCTTGTTCTTCCTCCACCAGTTTCTCTTTCCTCTCCCCTCTAATCACATGACTCTCTGACTGCAACACAGGACTAACCTGAACCCAGTTTAAAGCCCTGCCTGATGTATTTAAGGGTAGCCTACACTCTAGTCATTTTGGGGACCTTCCTATTGGCACTGTAGTTTACCCAGAGAGAGAGAACACACTTTTCACCCAACTGCTGTAGAAGAGCACATATTTATGTCAAATTACATTTTCTTGGTTCTTACTCTTTTGTGTGGGTGGGCGGGTTTCAGTGTCCAGCAGGGGGCAACAGACACACAGTGTAAGAGGCCAATGAGTACACAAAGGAACTCTGCTGCAGAACACAGGTGAGATCATGAATCATGGCATTCTGTCAGCCAGTCATCAAAGTCCTCTACAAACCACATCTGCTTGGGTAGTTTTCATTCAGTCATCTTTATTCATTCATTTTCTCGGAAACACACTAGAATCCTGATTTCCTCTTTTATGTTTTCTCATAGGCTCTGTTCTAAACTATGCATTCTAAGTCACTGTAATAGATCGGAAAAGTACAGCCTAACAGTAACTATGAGTCAAATAAACTGCAACTGTGTGGCAGTCTTCTGGAAACTGTCTCTCCATGTCTGCTGGTGTCTGTTACAGTTTATAAGCCCCCTCCTGCAAGCTCCCTTTCTGTTATTACTGAAATGAGAAAACTACTAAACACCTGTACAAATTTTGGTCTGTATTAATACACAGAGATAAAAAAAAAAATCAATCATAATCAAATTTGTCAAATTAAAGTAGGAATAAGTGATGGTGTTTTGTTAACATGACCTTAAAGGTGTACCTGTGATTCTGTCACTGATCCAGGTGGACCCCAGTGGAGGCAGATCTCCATGAGAGATTCAGATCCACTCTGAAGAGGACGTTTCAGTATCTGGTGGAGGGAGTACCAAATCAAGGAGAAACCAGACTCCTCCAGGAGATCTACACAGAGCTCTACATCACAGACCAGGGAGGAGGAAGGGTCAATGATGAACATGAGGTCAGACAGATAGAGAGAGCATCCTGGAGACAAGCAGCCCAATCAAATCAAATCAAATGCAGAGACATCTTTAAACTGGACTGGAGAAGAGCAGAAGAGCAACAGGATCCCTTTCTCTCCTCATTTGACACCTCTCAACGCTTTCACAGACAACACAAACCCATCAGAACAGTGCTGACAAAGGGAGTGGCTGGCATTGGGAAAACAGTCTCTGTACAGAAGTTCATTCTGAACTGGGCTGAAGGAAAAGCCAATCAGGATGTCCGCTTCATATTTCCTCTTCCTTTTCGAGAGCTGAACCTGATGAAGGGAAAGAAACTCAGTCTGGTGGCGCTTCTTCAACACTTCTGTCCAGAAATAAAAGATTCAAGAATCTTAACCAGCTCAGAGCACAAAGTCTTATTTATCTTTGATGGTCTGGATGAGTGTCGACTTCCTCTAGATTTCCACTCCAAATCAAAGTGTAGAGATGTGGCAGAGCCAGTCTCAGTAGACATGCTACTTACAAACCTCATCAAGGGGAATCTGCTTCCCTTTGCTCTCCTCTGGATAACCACCCGACCAGGAGCAGCCAATCAGATCCCTCCAGAGTATGTGGACCAGGTGACAGAAATAAGGGGATTCAGTGACCCACAGAAAGAGGAGTACTTCAGGAAGAGAATCAGTGATGAGAGCCTGGCCAGCAGAACCATCACACACCTTAAGTCATTCAGGAGCCTCTACATCATGTGCCACATTCCAGTCTTCTGCTGGATTACAGCCACTGTAGTACAGAGAACATCAGAAAACCTAGATATGGCAAGAACTCTCACTCAAATGTACACACACTTCCTGATCATTCAGACAAGAATCAAAAAAGAAAAGTACACAGAGAGAAAAGAGACAGATGAAGAGATGATTTTAAAACTGGGGAAACTGGCTTTCCAACAGCTGGAGAAAGACAACCTGATCTTCTATGAGGAAGACCTGAGAGAGTGTGGCATTGATGTCACAGGAGCATCAGTGTACTCAGGAGTGTGTACTCAGATCTTCAGAGAGGAGTCTGGGCTGTACCAGGGGAAGGTGTTCAGCTTTGTACATCTGAGCATTCAGGAGTTTCTTGCAGCTTTATATGTGTTCCTCTGCTTCAGCAATGCACAGAGAAACATGCCTGAACAACAGCAAACCTCTCAGCTCTCTGCTCTGTGTGGAGCTGCAACACTTCATGACCTACACAAGACTGCAGTGGAGCTGGCCTTACAGAGTAAGAATGGACACCTGGACCTTTTCCTGCGCTTCCTACTGGGCCTCTCACTGGAGTCCAATCAGAATCTCTTAAAGCATCTGTTGCCAGAGAACAGTGGCCAATCACAGAGCACAGAGCCAACAGTCCAGTATATCAAACAGAAGATCAGAGATCAGAGGGATTCAAACAGAAAGATCAATCTGTTCTACTGTTTGAATGAGCTGAACCACCATGCTGTAGTGGAGAACATTGACAGGAGCTCAGGAACTCTGTTTGTAGACATACTCTTACCAGGGAAGTGGAAGACGAGGAGGTTTCAGTTTAAGATTCCAGAGGAGCAGCTGGATGAGTTTGACCTGCAGAAATACATAAAGACACCAGAGAAAGACCAGACTGAACTACTCAGTCCAGATGAACTTCTTAAGAGGCTGGTGCCAGTGGTCACATCAGCACAGTAAGTGAACCCGCCATCTGTGTGTGTGTGTGTGTGTGTGTGTGTGTGTGTGTGTGTATTTAAGACACCATATATGAGGGGCAGATGCCTACAGGTGCCTACAGATGTG
>JAIFZK010000002.1:232500-252500 GCA_027481765.1 Tenualosa thibaudeaui
ACAGTAGAACCTCAGGACAATGGTGATGTGCTTGTAATTAGTGCATTTGTTATTGAATATAAGGACAATGGTGATGTGGGTCTTGTAATTATTGTTATTGAATATGAGGACATTGGTGATGTGGGTCTTCTAATCAGCACTAGTTATATAGGCTATAAGCATTTTAGGGGACATTTGGATTAATGTTAAGGTTAGCCACTTGTTTTTTTATATTTAAATACTTTTGATAATGTATCTTTTTTATTTGAAAATTTGGGATGTTATTTCATAATCTACCAGAGCCACTTTTTAGCAAATCAATCAAAATGTTTTTTTTTTTTCTTCCACTTTTTCATTTTTTTTCCTTCGAGAAAGAAACTATATTACATTTGGTCTGGAATTGATGGTCTTTGTTTTTAGGAAATACTAGCAGAGACTGAATGACAAAATGTTGATAAAGAGATGCCGATGAGTTTCTATTTTGAATAGAATATTTCTTCATCAGGTATATTCTCTCTAGATAGAACATTCTCATCCACATCTATACTGTTGCTCTGTATTTCAATACTGCAGATATTACCAAATAAATGACACATGTTTGGAGATGTGTGAATTTGTAGTGATGAATGCAATAAGTGTGAGGGATCTCAGTCTCTCAGTGAAGGATGTCTGTCTCAGGCTATGGGTGTGAGGGATGTCTGTCTCAGGCTATGGGTGTGAGGGATGTCTCGGTCTCTCAGTAAAGGATGTCTGTCTCAGGCTATGGGTGTGAAGGATGTCTCAGTCTCTGAGACATTACATGACATCACACTCTGGGTATGTGTGAAAGAGCTCATTTGCATTAAAGCATTCTATTTCAGCATTTTGTTGTTAATGATGCCACTTAATGTTCTTTAGCGCTGAGTGGGGCCTACCTGCTTGCAATTAGTTTGTCCCAAAGTGTCCTTAATGGAGTGATTATGAAAATATTATAATTGTAATAGACTGGACCAAACGTTAGGCGATACACTGTCAGACGACAAGAGGGAAAGTGCTCTGGCTTGACGTAAACCAGAGAGACGTAAACTTACTTCTTGCACAGATGTTTTTTTTTAGTCGCAACATACGAAGGATAACACAGAGGTGAAGGCAAATATCACCAGCTGTCTACGATCTTTACAAATGCGAGTGTGAGATCGACAGCGTTTTATCTTCATGCAACTTCTTCGTGCATGTCAAAGCAAAGTAATGTTAACGTGAGCCCTAGCTGGACTTACACGGTTAACGTTAAATCTGCATTGCTTTCACCAGCACTGCGACAAAGTTACGGTTAGGTTAGGAACGCTTTCGGCTTGACAAAGTCAGGGAATGTTGAATTCGCCTAATACCTCTCCCCTTTTTTAAGGGGGCATCATCATAGGGTGACCAGACGACCATGATTTATGGGGACAGTCCCCGTTTTTGGTGGTCTGTCCCTGGTAAAATACAAAACTTGGTCCCCAATTTATGAACTTAAACATGACTTATTTTGATGATACTGACTGTAGAAATAGGACTGTCTCAGTTTCCTAAAGAAAATTCAGAGAAATGTCCCTGATTTATCTCCCATTCATCTGTATAATCCAGAATGACCATTTGGTAACATGAGACCTCATGAATCTCCCCTTCCTTCCCAGGAGCAGAGGAAGAACCATTCCCACCATGACTCCAGTCCTGAGCTCTGAGTCAGCCCTGTCAGACCCTGTGTGTGTGTGTACTGGCTAAAGAGGGTATCCGTTGTCTTAGTGGACTGCTGTACAACACAAGGACAGCCAGGGAGGAACCAGAACAACACAGATGAAGAGAGTAAGTGCTCACACACACACACAAACTCTTACACACACACACTATCTCTCTCTCACACACACACACACACACGCAAAATACAGATGGAGAACGGACCAGTAAGAGATCACACGCACACACAAACACATGCAGTATAGATAAAGAACAGCCCAAGACTTCAGCTCAGCTCAGCATTCAACGCCATCATCCCTCAGCAGCTGATAACAAAATTGGGTGAACTCGGCCTGAGCACAACCCTCTGCAACTGGATCCTGGACTTCCTGGTGGGCAGACCACAAGCAGTTAGGATCGGGAGCAAGACTTCCATCGGTAGCACAACCATATTGAACACAGGAGCACCTCAAGGCTGCATGCTCATTCCGCTGCTGTTCACACTCCTCACCCATGACTGTGCGGCAACGCACAGCTCAAACCACATCATCAAGTTTTCTGATGACACTACTGTGGTGGGTCTGATCAGCGGAGGCAACGAGGCCCCGTACAGAGAGGAGGTGGCTCAGCTCAGCAACTGGTGCACCAACAACAACCTGTCCCTCAACGTGGACAAAACAAAAGAACTGGTCATCGACTTCAGACGGACTTTGCATAAACACATCCCACTGTGCATCAACAACCTTCCAGTACAGATTGTCCAGAGCACAAGGTTTCTGGGCATACACATAACTGACAACCTCTCATAGACTCTCAACACCACACACATCACAAAGAAAGCCCAGCAGCATCTGTACTTTCTGAGAAGACTCCGTAAAGCCCATCTCCCAACCTCCATCCTCACAACTTTCTACAGAGGGACGATTGAGAGCATCCTCAGCGGCACCATCACAGCGTGGTTCGACAACTGTGAGGACAGCCGAAAAGATCACTGGAGTCTCTCTGCCCCCCCTCTCAGACATCTACAGCACCTGCTGTCTGCGGAAAGCCAAGAACATTACCAAAGACACTACCCATCCCTCCAATGGACTATTCACCTTACTACCATCTGGCAGGAGGTTCCGCAGTATCACTGCCCGCACCTCCAGAATGGGGAAGAGCTTCTTCCTGCAGGCAGTCAGACTGCTGAACAACCTGTAGTGCAATTGGACTGTAATTTCTTAGTAACTCAGGATGCAAACCAGCGTGTTACAGAGCACTGCACCTTTATGCCCCCCACACTTTCTTGCTGCTGTCACTTATATTTATGTAGAACAGTCTTCTGTTTAGAAATCACACCACTAGCCACAGTGCTCTGCTAAAAGCCATGCCCTGTCTAGCATGTTTGTTTTAGGTCACCTGTAAATTCTGTTTGATTTCATGCATTAGGTAGCGTAGTGTTGATGCCTAGCATCAGGTACTGGTGTTTGTGTCTAATTTTTCTTATAGGTACCCTGCCACACATCTATAGCGTAGGGTATTTGAAATTATTCTCTGAGGTCTCCAGAGATGGTCTGTAACTTTAGTTGGTCTGAAAACAGTCCAAGGAGACCTTAACAGGGCCCTCTGTAAGATATTGAAATAGACCTCGAGAAAAGCGCCTTGTTTTTCCCAAACAAGACAGAAGCTGTACAGCGCTAGTGTGTGTGATGAGAGCTTCACTGACACTGAAAACTCCAGAGACACGAGCGCACACACACAAACACACACTGGTAGGGACATCTGAAGATCTGAAGAAACAGCGGCGCGTTCACACGGACGAGGGGATGTTCTTCTGTCTGCAGTGCCACATGACGTTCCTCTACATGAGCAAACTCAAAACACACCTGCGCTCACACAGGTGAGCGGCCATTCCGCTGCAACCAGTATGGTTATTGTTCTATTCCTGCACTCGCACGCGCACACACACACACACACACACACACACTTTCAGTGGTTGTAACAGTGCTATTGATTGGTGGTTATTCCTTGTGTACACATACTTGAGCGGTCACACACACACACACACACGCACACACTGGTTGTAACAGTGTTATTATTCCATGTGTACGCACAGGTGAGCGTCTGTTTCGCTGCGATCAGTGCCACAAAGCGTTTGGTCTAAATGGCGAGCTGAAGCGACATCAGCGCGTCCACAGCGGCGAGCGCCCGTACCAGTATGTCCTCTGCAAGAAGAGTTTCACTGAGGTGGGCAATGAGCACACACATACCGGTGCCAACAGCGTGCCAAGAGCTTCACAAGGTCTGATTATCTTCAGAAACACCAGCACACACACACACACACACACACACACACACACATGACTATCAATGTGTTTTCCTAAAACTGTTCTGTGTCTCGGTTGTGATACACGCACATAGAGTACACATGCTGCCCGTCTCCTCTCTCTCTTTCGCTCACACACACACACACACACACACACACACACACAGAAACAACTATCTATGTGTTTTTCTAAAAAACGTTGTTTCTGTGTCTCGATTGTGATACACACATGTAGAGTACACATGATGCCTGTCTCCTCTCTCTCACACACACACACACACACACACACAAACACGTAGTGTACACAATGTCTTTGGATGTATTTGTATGGGATGGAATCTAGACTGTATTTTTTACATGTTCAAGCACATTATGTATTGTATAGTATAGCGGTCATAAAGTAAACATAACATGCACAAACACATACATACATACACACATACATACACACATACATACATACATACATACATACATACATACATACATACATACATACATACATACATACATACATACATACATACATACATACATACACACATACATACATACAAACAAACATACATACATACATACATACATACACACATACATTTTTTGGAGATATTGCAGAACTTTACATTGATTGAACAGTTTGAATCCCCTCATGTAGTCATTAAAATCAGCATGATGACTGGTGACATAAATCATATGATGCTGTTTAAATAAACCATTCTTGAAATGCAAGAGGAACAGAGACTATTTTTCAAAAACAAATTTTCAAAGACTAGAACTTAAAGAGGAACAGAGACTATTTTTCAAAAACAAATTTTCAAAGACTAGAACTTAAAGAGGAACAGAGACTATTTTTCAAAAACAAATTTTCAAAGACTAGAACTTAAAGAGGAGCAGACTATTTTTCAAAAACAAATTTTCAAAGACTAGAACTTAAAGAGGAACACAGACTATTTTTCAAAAACAAATTTTCAAAGACTAGAACTTAAAGCCTATACGGTATAAAATGTAAAATATATATTTGAGCTGTTTGGTATAAAGTAAGTCATGCTGGGGAGCAGTAAGGCCATTTGATTGGACAAAACCTAGATGATGTATTAATTACATTGTGGGATTTTGATTGGACAAAACCTAGATGCTGCATTAATTACATTATGGGGTTTTGATTGGACAAAACCTAGATGCTGCATTAATTACATTATGGGATTTTGAGTTTGCCAGTCTGCCTTGAGAAATAAGCCCATTTCTGCAAGTATGATGGGGAAAGGTTCCCTGGAGAGTCCAACCAATGGGAATAATGGACTGATGTCATGGGGGTGGGATCCAGGTGCTTGCAGTTGCGTCAAACCAGCTGCAAAGAACTGCAAGCTTCTTGATTTTTGTTTTGAGTGACGTGACATTGTCATATTTTGGTAAAATCATCATAACATTTGTTGATCTCAGACTGATATAGGACACTGCATCTAACCAGCATTGCGTATAACCCAGAATACATTTCTGTCTACACTCAGCTGCATGCAAGTACAGCCAGCTTGCCCATGTCGAACGTGTCCATAGTAAGAGCTCTGGTTGTTCTCATTCCATACTGTTTGTAAAGTTGACAGCCCTCGCCTTGAGGTAGCCTACAGTATACTGGACTGGGCCACAGGCCAGATAGGCTTACAGAACTCTGCTGAAGCTGCTGCTTTTATTAGCGGTTTGTCAGTCAATGTAATGCACAAAAATGATCATCACTGGTTCCTATTCTTTGCTTTGCAAATACATTCACATGGAGTGGTGAGGATGGACAATGTTGTTGCTTTTGTTTTTTTAAGGGCTGTCTTTCCTGGTGTACTTTTAATGTCAGAGCTCAAGGTACAACAGGCCTACTCCAATCTATCTGCTCTATTCAATGTCCTTTAAGAGTATGGGTCAATATAGGAGGTGGTGCACTGTAAGCCTACCTGACCCACAGCCTATTCCTTATCAGAATGTCCGGATCGTCTTCATCAAATGTCACTGGAAAATGGTTGTGAAAATTTCTCTGCAGTCAGTCATCAAGGATTGACATATTGAAATGTGTTGAAATGGAAAACAGCAGCAAATATGTAAGGTGGAGGTACAACTCAGCTGGTCTCAGTCAGAAAAACTATACATAAAGACTATACATTTAAAACTTTTAAACATAGCTGTAATAAACACAGGACCATTCTGAAGGACAAGTTTGGCCAAGAAGGAACATGGCCTCCCACTCTGCCCAGTTGATTAGGAATGAGTAAAAAATAAGACCCACCACCAACGGGGCCGTAGCCAGGACTTGACAAACACCAAGGTCTAAAATGGCCAACAATGCTTACGCACTGAGAACATTTCAGACATGCCAAAATCATAATGACATGCAAATTATGCCACGAGACTCTGAGGGGTTTGAAACCTATAAATTGTAGATCAGGATTGTGGCATTTTAAACCTATCAATTGTAGATCAGGATTGTGGGGTTTGAAACCTATCAATTATACATTAGAATTGTGGGGTTTGAAACCCATCAATTGTAGATCAGGATTTTGAGTCTGAAATCTACTTGGCCGGTGCCAGTTTACATTTGTGTGTTATCCTTGTAATCTCCTTCTCTTCACCTGATTATTCTCAACTGACTCAACTGTTTCTTTCTCCTGCTTATTATTTTGTAATGGCCAAAGAGGTTAACTGATCTTTTGTAGCTGTTATTTGACAATAAAAGCCTATTCAAACTATCATTTTGTATGCCTGTGTAGTATATGATGTCCGCTGTGTATTCTGGGTTTGGACGTGGGGTGTCTCTTTAAGGCCTCGGCCGCCCGCGATCCCCATCACCGCGCACCCAAACTTACTTAAGGACTTGTGTTAGGTGAGGGGGGTGGTCCGTGAAGAGATTCAGCAAGTGTGGGTGTGTTGTTTGAATATGTGACGCCAGTTTAGTTTAATACGGCTAGAATTTACAATAAAAATGGGGCTCCTAAGTTTTACGTGGTAGTTCGGAACTGCTCAAACTGGGGAGTCAAGAACTTTTGGCACTGATTTGTCAACAAGGAACACTGCACTCTCCCAGGTTAATGTGCACGTCTCCAGCAAGTGGAAGTGCGGAGAGGATCGTTTATCACTGGCTTTGCGGACCATGAATCTGCGGATCTGGTGAGATCTACACTTTTTTGTATTTTTTTGCCGTGGTAGTTGCAAAATCTAACACTGTGTAGTTGCTATATGTTTGTGCAGTTGTTATATGTCTGTGTAGTTGCTATATGTCTGTGTAGTTGCTGTGTAGTTGTTATATGTCTGTGTAGTTGCTATATGTCTGTGTAGTTGCTGTGAAGTTGATATATGTCTGTGTAGTTGCTGTGTAGTTGTTATATGTCTGTGTAGTTGCTATATGTCTGTGTAGTTGCTGTGTAGTTATATGTCTGTGTAGTTGCTGTGTAGTTGTTATATGTCTGTGCAGTTGTTATATGTCTGTATAGTTGTTATATGTCTGTGTAGTTGCTGTGTAGTTGTTATATGTCTGTATAGTTGTTATATGTCTGTGTAGTTGCTATATGTCTGTGTAGCTGCTGTATAGTTGTTATATGTCTGTGTAGTTGCTGTGTAGTTATATGTCTGTGTAGTTGCTGTGAAGTTGTTATATGTCTGTGCAGTTGTTATATGTCTGTATAGTTGTTATATGTCTGTGTAGTTGCTGTGAAGTTGCTATATGTCCGTGTAGTTGCTATATGTCTGTGTAGTTGTTATATGTTTGTGTAGTTGTTATATGTATGTAGTTGCTATATGTCTGTTTAGTTGCTATATGTCTGTGTAGTTGTTATATGTCTGTAGTTGCTATATGTCTGTGTAGTTGTTATATGTCTGTGTAGTTGTTATGTCTGTGTAGCTGTTATATGCCTGTGTAGTTGTTATATGTCTGTGTAGTTGCTATATGTCTGTATGTCTGTGTAGTTGTTATGTCTGTGTAGCTGTTATATGTCTGTGTAGTTGCTATATGTCTGTGTAGTTGTTATGTCTGTGTAGCTGTTATATGTCTGTGTAGTTGCTAAATGTCTGTGTAGTTGTTATATGTCTGTTATATGGTCATGGCCCCTTGGCGTTGCGTTGCATTGCATTTGCAACCCAGAGGTGAACCTTTCCCCGCGCCCCCACCCCTTAACACTTCTCACACACAGCTTCTACATTTAGGCGGCGCCAATGTGCCAATTGCCCATAGAGTGATAGATATTCAGAGATATTCAGATTTTTTTTTAAGCGGTCGTGCCGCTCCCTACGAAATGGCGCCCCGGGCGGCTGCCCTGTTCGCCCGGGCCTAAAACCGCTACTGACCTTACTCCGATTAGAAATTGTCATATAACTCGAGAAATCCGATTAATATCAGATTGAAGATGTAGTGGATGGATTGTGAGGTGCCTGTGACTTTAAGCCACAGCAGCGGTGCTGTGACGCACCTGTATGACGTCAGTAAATGCGACTGATTGGAGCAATTGTTTGCCCTGGAGTTCTTTTAAAAGCACAGTGCTGGCGACAGCAAGGTAAGCGGCAGAACCTTTCGTTTGTTTGTTCATTGATTACGGGGTCTTGGTATCCCGTTTGCGCTTTCCCTGTGAGTCGGAGCCTGCAGAAGTTTGTGCCTTTTGAGGGCGAACACTAGTCCTGCTCCAGAAGGTTGTGTTTTGCACATGTAGTGCGGCTATCTTGTACAAGTAGGTGTTGCAAGCCTGCATCTGTGTGGCATCGGCGCTTGGGTTCCGACTGTGTGGCGTGTGTGGACTCGGAGGCTATCCTTTTTGTCGTTCTTGTACATTGCTGTTACCGTGAGTGGCCTTCTGACGTCCAGGGCTTCAAGGGCCGTCTGCTGGCGACGACTGCTGCTTTGTTTTAAGTTAATGTCTTGCCTGTTGCATTGGGATTTCCTAGGGGCCATGACTCCTCCAGGTGGTGCAGTCGACATCGTACGTTCTCATTGGTACCCTAGGCTTGCTACAGACATCTGATTAAATGAACAGGAGTGACCGATTCCAATCTGATTATTCGGTCATGTACCCAAATAGTCTGATTATAACCCATCATATTCCATCAGTGGTCATAAGCTTGTCAAAATATGCCCTTTTTTTTTTTTTCATTGCTGTAGCTTGAATTGTCCTCTTTTGTACGTTGCTTCGGATAAAAGCGTCTGGTAAATTCTTAAATGCAAACATATTATTAAGCATTATACTGGCAGCGGATGTTTGATGGACACTATGATTTTGCTTTTTTTTAACCAGTAAATTTCTCTGTGGTATCAAAGCTGAGGTTTGTATCTTATTGTGCTGCAACGTGTGTGTGTTCAGTGAGACTAATAACACAGGATTACTGCGCTGGGCAGTGGACTGAGTGGATGGGTGTGCATTATCGGTGGACTTAGGGAAAAGGACAGATAAACCACAGCCCCAGTCTTCTTCAGCTCCCTCTGACATGCATCCAGCCACTCCTGAATCTGCGCTGGTGTCCACCCCTGCTGCTCTGAAGGAGAGAGACACAGCAACAGATATAAGCATCATGACTCTGTACCTCCAGAGTTTTCTGCTGTGTGTGTCAGTACAGTCCACATTCACTCAGTCCACTGTCCAGGATGTTGAGCCACAACCTTCAGTTTAGGGGTTGAGAGTAACACTAGTCAGCTGGAGTTTAGGGGTTGAGAGTAACACTAGTCAGCTGGAGTTTAGGGGGGTGAGTGTAACACTGGTCAGCTGGAGTTTAGGGGGATGAGTGTAGTGCCAGCAGTGTTACAGTAGCTCATGTACAGCTTGGCCCAATCCATAGCCCTGTTGTTTGAGGTCACCAAGTCGCATCAGTAGGAAAAAGAACGAGAAAGAATATAGTGAACCTGCAATTAACACTAAGTGAATGGGACACGGTAACGTTTTAGTGGCAATAACAGTTTTAGTGTCATTTCGGAGAAAGTAGACTGAGTGTTAACACACAATAACACATCTGATCTTTGAATGGGGTACACATGAGTGTGTGTGTGTGTGTGTGTGTGTGTGTGTGTGTGTGTGACCTACTAAAGAATCCCCAGTGTCATCTATGCACACTAATATGAGTGTTAACACATTAATGATTGTTTGTCCTCTAGAGTGGCTGGGCGGACCTTCAGAAAAGAGAGTCCAGCAGCAGCAGCCTCCACTAGCAGCTCCCACTCCTCAGATGCTGCAGAGCTGCAGCTCACACACAAAACCCAGCAGGATCCAGGAGCACAGCTGCTCTCTGACAGCACACACATGTGAGTACACATACACACACGCACTCGCTCACACACACATACACACACACACACACTGAGTAGTTGTTGAGCGTCTAGAGTTCCTATTCCAGTGTATTTGGCTCCACTCACAAAATGTTATTAGTATTACACTTTTGACTTTTTAACACACAAACTCACACACACACACACACTCTCACACACTCACTCACACACACTAACCTGAGCAGTGGTGCCCGGGGAGCAGTGTGGGGTTAGGTAGGAAGACTCAAGGGCACCTGATCCAGGGATGTGAACATGGGAGAGTGATGTTCAGTCGCATTTTTACCTGTTGGCTGGGGATCGAACCAAACCCCTAGTTAGACCACGGCTGTTCAGTTAACCTCCCTGAGGCACAAATATCATCAAATATTCCCTTAGACAGGAGCCATTTTACCCCTGTGGTTCTTACTGCTGCTCTCCCTGCCTTAGGCTTCCATATATACATATATATACACATATACATATATGGAAGGGCAGGGAGGTCCCCAGAACAGTCATTTCCAAAAGTCTAAAATAAACTGATCGGAATAATCTCATTATGCTGATGTGTGCATCTGTGTGTGTGTGTGTGTGTGTGTGTGTGTGTGTGTGTGTGTGTGTGTGTGTGTGTGTGTGTGTGTGTGTGTGTGTGTCTTAAAGGGAGGATAGTCACATTGCTGCCCCACAGAGGAGCTGTGAATCCTGTGCTGAAGTTCCAGACTCCAACCACTGGCTCCTGGTGAAGCCTGAAGTCTCCACAGAGAAGAGCATCTCCACCTATAGCCTGAGCTCTCCTGCAGGGAGCTATGAGTGCTCAGGGTCTGGTCTGCGCTGGTCATGTGCTGCTCCAGTCACCCTGCAGTACTGCTTCACAGACTGGCATGTCTTTGCTGATGAGCTGGCCCACATGCAGATGAGTCCAGCTGGTCCTCTGATGGACATCAGGCTCATCTCAGGAGTGCTGGAGGACATCCACCTGCCACACTTCCTCTGTTTGGGGGGAAGTCAGTCTTCTTCTCTGAAGGATGTTATAAAGGTTCTCCATAAGCAGGACAGTGGAGTGCTTATAGAGAAGTGTGAACTGAGTCGCTTCCATGCCAGGCTGGTGGAACCCTCCTTTTCCATTTTTGGGGTTTTGCGCTATTTCAAGCATCTCATCTCTCCTTGGATCCATGCAGATGTTCAGGTGTACCGGTGCAGAACCTCCCCCCTAACCTTACGCACCTACCTCCTGCCAGAGGATCCACAACTGCAAAAGTTATTAGAGAAACAGGAGGAACAAGGAGGTATCAGACTTTTCAAGCCCCGTCCTGAGATGCCTCTTCAGATGAATCATTTTTATGTTTTAAATACCTGCCATCCAGAAACTCACACTGTCACTATCACTCCTGGGCAGCTAAGCCTTAGACACAGCCCTATTGCTCCCAACTTCTTTGAGGTGTGTTTAACTGAAGCTTGTGACTTCAAGATGAGGCTCCTCACCTCTGTGGATGAGCAGGAAGTGTGGCAAGCAAATATCAGTAGATCTCAGTGTTCCTCTGACAGACTCCAGCAGGACAATATGAACCCTGAAGCTCCTGCCACTGCATCCCAACACAGCCAGGCTGCTGTGGAAGGTAGTACAGAGAAAACAGTCAACACAAACACAGATAGTCACACACACTCACACAAGGTACACAGTACACATACACAACCAAGGCACACACACACATACACACACACACACACACACATAATCTAGACTCTTGTGGAAGGTATTGCAGAGCTAGCCCTGTATGCTAACTGTCTACACAGTGTTTAGTATTGACATCAGTGGTTGCTCTCCTGTTTGTTGCTCCTGTGGTTTGTGTTTCTTAGTTCCCTCTACCAGCACAGAGAAGATCCATTCTGGCTCCTCCAACCCAGTCCAGCCAGCCTCAGTCTCGTCCTCCATTACGGCTCAAACTGGTGCAGTTGCTGTTTCTCCCAACCTCTCTGGCAACACCTTCAATGTTCACTCTGGCAATGTAAACATTCAAGTCACCTTAGGTATGAAGTTTCCATCCATATTTCACTGTGCACTTAGGGAAGCCATTTGGCTAAAGGGTTAAGAGGCATAAGGCATTAATATATGTATAAGTGTTGAGTCTGTATTGGCAGTGGTGTATCTGAAGAGCTCTGAGCTCACCTCCATATCAGATCATGTTTCATGTGTCTCTCTTTCCTGTGCATAAGGAAGAGGAAGAGAAGGAAACACAGATTGAGATTGACATTATTCCCACACTTCTGCTAGAGGATCACTGCCCTCCACTCCTCCTGCTAGAAGATCACTCTATCCCTCACTCCTCCTGCTAGAAGATCACTCTATTCCCTACTCCTCCTGACAGAGAATCTCTATCCCCCACTCCTCCTGCTAGAGGATCACTCTATTCCTCACTCCTCCTGCCAGAGGATGCCCATCTCAGGAAGTTATTGGGAGACCAGAAGGAAGGATTCAGCAACCAGACATTCACCAATCACAGGCCTGAGGGACATCTTCAGAAGTTCTTCAGAGTCCTACGCTTCACTTCACTTGGCCAACAGAACCATCACACACCTTGAGTCATTCAGGAGCCCTTTACATCATGTGCCACATTCCAGTCTTCTGCTAGATTACAGCCACTGTAGTAGAGAGAACATCTGAAAACCTAGAAATGCCAAGAACTCTCACACAAATGTGTACACACTTCCTGATCATTCAGACAAGCATCAAAAAAGAAAAGTACACAGAGAGAAAAGAGACAGATGAAGGGATGATTTTATAACTGGGGAAACTGGCTTTCCAGCCGGTGGAGAAAGACAATCTGATCTTCTATGAGGAAGACCTGATAGAGTGTGGCATTGATGTCACAGAAGCATCAGTGTACTCAGGAGTGTGTACTCAGATCTTCAGAGAGGAGTCTGGGCTGTACCAGGGGAAGGTGTTCAGCTTTGTACATCTGAGTTTTTTGCAGCTTTATATGTGTTCCTCTGCTTCAACAATGCACAGAGAAACATGCCTGAACAACAGCAAACCTCTCAGCTCTCTGCTCTGTGTGGAGCTGCAACACTTCATGACCTACACAAGACTGCAGTGGAGCTGGCCTTACAGCGTAAGAATGGACACCTGGACCTTTTCCTGTGCTTCCTACTGGGCCTCTCACTGGAGTCCAATCAGAATCTCTTAAAGCACCTGTTGCCAGAGAGCAGTAGTCAATCACAGAGCACAGAGCAAACAGTCCAGTATATCAAACAAGATCAGAGATCAGAGGGATTCAGACAGAAAGATCAACCTGTTCTACCGTCTGAATGAGCTGAACCACCATGCTGTAGTGGAGAACATTGTCAGGAGCTCAGGAACTCAAGCAGGTTTGAGTTTAAGATCCCAGAAGGGCAGCTGAATGAGTTTGACTTACAGAAACACATAAAGACACCAGAGATAGACCAGACTGAACTACTCAGTCCAGATGAAGGTCTTCAGAGGCTGGTGCCAAAAGTTGGTGATCCAAAGCAAAGATATGAGTTGACCTCTAGACCAAGCCCCACAAATGTTAATTGTTGAGGTTTCAATGCATGACGGTCAAAACAGCCAAAAAAGTCCCTCCTGCGCGTGCAGTAGGCCTACTGAATGTGATGTGGTCTGCTTATGTCTCACTTGAGGCCCCATTTCCTAAAAAAGAGAAACCACATGTACATGCACTCATGTTGACTGCAGAAGCACTTGGCTCCACTATGCTAATGAAAAATGTGTGTTCTCCACATCATCATGAAGGACAATATCTCAGAACATCCCGACTGTTGACAGTTCAGCACTTAAGTGACTGGCAAAGTAAAATTGACCTGATTAGTCTGTTTTATATTTTCTAGATTCTTTACCACCGCCAATGAGGTTGTTTTCGCTGGCGTTTGTCTGTGTGTCTGTCTGTGTATAAAATAACTCAAAAAGTACTGCATGGATTTGGATTACGTTTTCAGACAATGTGGGTATTAGAACAAGGAACAGATGATTCAAGTTAGGTGGTGATCCGGAACACTATCTGGAATTTGTATTGCGTCAGAGACTCTGTATTACCTTGCTGTATGTCTGAGATCTCCAATTGCTTTTATAGTTTTAAAATGTATTGGCAAGTTTGTGTGTTTCTTTTTTGTATCATCTGTCTAAATAAATTTTGATTTATTTCAACTCTCAAGTAGAACAAACAGAACACAATACATTTTTACTGTAGACATAGGCTATGGGCATGCAATGCTATGTGAATGGTGGATTTCTCCTGACATAAAGTCCCCCAGTGGTCTGGAAATCAATTTCTATTGTAGACATAGGCTATGGATTGAGCCCTCTGTTCTCCATGCTCAGACTAACAGAGCCCTCTAGTGGTAGACCTGTTGTACACACATTCTCCCTCCTCTCTGCCATCCTTCTCCATCTCTTCCTCAGAGTCTCCTTCTTTCTCGCTCTCCCTCTGGCTCTCTCTCTATCTGTCTCTTTCTGTGCACAGTACACTGACATCTCTGGAGGTGAGCACACAGACAGAAATGTAAAAACAAGGCAATCTAGGTCTCGAGGAGATGATGAACCCATCTAGCTGAACTGGCTGTATTTCTGGTCGCTGGTTATTATTTTTATGACACTGTATCAGCTGTGTGTAGTAGACCACAGTAAACAACTCGGTACCCTAAACTTAGTACCCTAAATGGCACACATAATATGATTTTTTGCAGTATTTTTTAATGTATGTCAGTATTTTTATAATGTATGTATGACATGTTATTAAGGATACTAGAATTCTGTACAGGATAATAAAAGTATCTATCTATCTATCTGGAGAAGTGAGAGTAGTGTAGTGAGAATAGCAGCTGCATGAGTTCGTAGATTCCATTGATATTAGAACAGCCTCACGTTGCCATACAAGCTCCTCTTAGCTGCTCTGAGATCAGTGAAACCTACATCCTGAGGCTTACTGCTTTAATCCTCTGTTTCCCTGCCAATATCCCATCAATCACCGAGACTGCAATGTAGCCATAGAAAGGACACACCACACAGTATACTCTATATAACAGGACACACCACACAGTATACTCAAATTGGCAGATTATAGAAAGGACACACCACACAGTATACTCTATATAGCAGGACACACCACACAGTATACTCAAATTGGCAGATTATAGAAAGGACACACCACACAGTATACTCTATATAGCAGGACACACCACACAGTATACTCAAATTGGCAGATTATAGAAAGGACACACCACACAGTATACTCAATATAGCAGGACACACCACACAGTATACTCAAATTGGCAGATTATAGAAAGGACACACCACACAGTATACTCTATATAGCAGGACACACCACACAGTATACTCAAATTGGCAAATTATAGAAAGGACACACCACACAGTATACTCAATATAGCAGACTATAGAAAGGACACACCACACAGTATACTAGATATAACAGATTATAAAATGTCCTCTTAATTTTTTCTTAATTCTTTTCTTGCTCTCTCTCTCTTTCTCTTTCCCATTCCCACGTTCCTGTTTCACATTCCTCCTCAGGCTTCAAAGGCCACTTCCCCCCTGCCTCTCAACACTCACCTACCTACGGAACACGCCCACAGGAAGTGCATTTGTTTGCCATTTCCTGTGGGGGCCTGTGGAACCACCAAGAGTCTGCAGCACCACAAAAGCCCCGGAGAACATCAGGAACACCCCCTCTGGAGCCTTGGACAAAAGAACCGTTAGTCAGGAGCCGGTGTTAAGAACATAAACATTTATTCTCAAACTTCCTGGAGGGAGGCAGCCAGCAGTGTAAACACACTTACATTCACTCAGAGTAAAATGGAAGGACAGAGCGCGCGTGCACACACACACACACACACACACACATCCACAACACACACACAGCCACACACGCATACATGCGCATACACTCACACACACACACACACACAGTAATTACAAAAACAGCCCTTACTGCAGGATGTGAATGGAATGCCATTCAGTACAAATTTCACCATCACACAAAAACAGGTACACACAACACCCATCTCCCTGGTCCAGTAATATAGCAGGCCTGAGCCGTGCCCAACCACAGGCTGCTATTGCTGCTGCAGCATTAGCAGAGACAGACACTGGCCATTCTCTCAGAGGAAGTCATGTTCTGATATTCTAGTCAAAGTTAGGAGCCTTTATGGAAAGAGACAGCGCAGGGAAGTTTATTTTTATTCTTTTTTTTAGAGAAGCACAGCTGACTCTGTGTGTGTGTCTAATGCTCACATCAGTCCTAATTTCAGACACAGGTGTCAGTAACATATGACACAAAAACACACACACACACAAGGCAGACATACAGTAATCAGATGGGAACATTTACAGAGTAATAAATACATATGAACGCACCTCTGCATCTTTCTGCACTGTGCATTTGTGTGTGTGTGTGTGTGTGTGTGTGTATGTGTGTGTGTCTCTTGGAGTGACGAAGATGGGTGTGGTCTTCTACTCTGGTTCAGGATCACTATGGTTCAGCTGGGCATATTCAAGAGAGGCCTGTACACACACACACAAACACACACATTATATCGCATAGGACTTTATAAAAACAACTTTGTTGTGTCTGGTATTCATTTGTGCATGTGTGACATGTGAGAGTGTGTGTGTGTGTGTGTGTTTAGTTTATACTCACCCCCTCAGTCTGTGTTGGAATGTCTGTGAAGAAAAGAAATACACACTAAAGATTACAGTGGGGGACACACTAAACTGATCACCATTGCAGTGGGAGACACACTAAACTAATCACTATTACAGTGGGGGGACACACTAAAGATCACCATTACAGTGGAGGACACACTAAACTAATCACCATTACAGGGAGGACACACTAAACTAATCACCATTACAGTAGGGACACACTAAACTAATCACCATTACAGTGGGGGACACACTAAACTAATCACCATTACAGTGGGGGGGGGGGGGCACTAAAGATCACTATTACAGTGGAGGACACACTAAACTAATCACCATTACAGGGGGGACACACTAAACTAATCACCATTACAGGGAGGACACACTAAAGATCACCATTACAGTGGGGAACACACTAAACTAATCACCATTACAGTGGAGGACACACTAAACTAATCACCATTACAGTGGGGGACACACTAAAGATCACCATTACACTGGGGAACACACTAAACTAATCACCATTACAGTGGGGGACACACTAAACTAATCACCATTACAGGGAGGACACACTAAACTAATTACCATTACAGTGGGGGACACACTAAACTAATCACCATTACCCTGCGTGGGCCCACTAAACTAATCACCATTACAGTGGAGGACACACTAAACTAATCACCATTACAGGGAGGACACACTAAACTAATCACCATCACAGTGGGGGACAAACTAAAGATCACCATCACAGTGGGGGACACACTAAACTAATCACCATTACAGTGGGGGACACACGAAACTAATCACCTTTACAGTGGGGGACACACTAAAATAATCACCATTACAGTGGGGGACAAACTAAACTAATCACCATCACAGTGGGGGACACACTAAACTAATCACCATTACATTGGGGGACACACTAAACTAATCACCATTACAGTGGGGGACAAACTAAACTAATCACCATCACAGTGGGGGACACACTAAACTAATCACCATTACATTGGGGGCACTAAAGATCACTATTACAGTGGAGGACACACTAAACTAACCACCATTACAGTGGGGGACACACTAAACTAATCACCATTACAGGGAGGACACACTAAAGATCACCATTACAGTGGGGAACACACTAAACTAATCACCATTACAGTGGAGGACACACTAAACTAATCACCATTACAGTGGGGGACACACTAAAGATCACCATTACACTGGGGAACACACTAAACTAATCACCATTACAGTGGGGGACACACTAAACTAATCACCATTACAGGGAGGACACACTAAACTAATTACCATTACAGTGGGGGACACACTAAACTAATCACCATTACCCTGCGTGGGCCCACTAAACTAATCACCATTACAGTGGAGGACACACTAAACTAATCACCATTACAGGGAGGACACACTAAACTAATCACCATCACAGTGGGGGACAAACTAAAGATCACCATCACAGTGGGGGACACACGAAACTAATCACCTTTACAGTGGGGGACACACTAAACTAATCACCATTACAGTGGGAGACACACTAAATTAATCACCATTACAGTGGGGGACAAACTAAACTAATCACCATCACAGTGGGGGACACACTAAACTAATCACCATTACATTGGGGGACACACTAAACTAATCACCATTACAGTGGGGGACAAACTAAACTAATCACCATCACAGTGGGGGACACACTAAACTAATCACCATTACATTGGGGGACACACTAAACTAATCACCATTACAGTGGGGGACACACTAAACTAACCACCATTACAGTGGGGGACAACTAAAGATCACCATCACAGTGGGGGACACACTAAACTAATCACCATTACAGTGGGGGGACACACTAAACTAATCACCATTACAGTGGGGGACACACTAAAGATCACCATTACAGTGGGGGACACACTAAAGATCACCATCACAGTGGGGGACACACTAAACTAATCACCATTACAGTCGGGGGACACACTAAACTAATCACCATTACAGTGGGGGACACACTAAAGATCACCATTACAGTGGGGGACACACTAAAGATCACCATCACAGTGGGGGACACACTAAACTAATCACAGACACACACACACAATCACACACACACACTCACACACGCAAGTGCGTGCACGCATGCACACACACACACACACACAGATGGCACAGAGCCACTTAATCAAGGAAGTTAAAGGAAGTTAAAAGCATGCAGAGACGCACGGCGATCATGTTGGTTGTTTGCACAAAGTATAACAATACGTGTGTGTATGTGTGTGTTTGCAGGGCAAGGGAGCTTAAAGGCTCACAGTCTAGAAATAACAGGAAAAGGAGTAGCTTTGGAAAGTAGAGAGACACACCTGTGTGTGAGCGTGTGTGTATGTATGTGTGTGTGTTTGTGTGTGCGTGTGTGCGTGTGTGTGTTTGTGTGTGTGTCTGTGTGTGTGTGTGTGTGTGTGTGTGTGTGTGTGTGTGTGTGTGTGTGTGTGTGTGTGTGTGTGTGTGTGTATGTGTGTGTGTGTGCATGTGTGTGTGTGTGTGTGTAAGGTCACACTGACCTGCGTTAGCTGTCTCTTTCACTTGGGTGTATTCTGTCTCTGTGCCATTGGTCACTGGTTCTGTGGACAAACAACAAACAAACCAACCAACAAGCAAGCAAACCATCAGCTGTTAGCCAGACCCATTAAGTCAAGACAAATATTCCTTACATGCTCCACTGATCTGGGATCAGGGTTCAAACAGAAAAACAATAGTGTTCATGACCCAGGGCATAGAGGTTATATTGGGATTCAACCAATGACTGAAGTATACTCTATGACTCCTATGTATAGCTTTGAGTATACTCCCTAACCCCTTTGTGTAACTCCAAGTGTACTCCATAACCCCTATCAGGCTCCAAGTATACTCCATAACCCCTATATCAGATTCCAAGTATACTCCATAACCCCTATATCAGATTCCAAGTATACTCCATGACCTCTATATCAGATTCCAAGTATACTCTATAGCCCCTATATCAGACTCCAAGTGTACACCATAACCCCTATATCAGGCTCCAAGTA
>JAIFZK010000002.1:257500-282500 GCA_027481765.1 Tenualosa thibaudeaui
AGGAATTATTTTTTGCCACTGAAAACAATCTGGAGCAAGTGCCCACACTGATCTGGTAAAAGACTGTGAAGAATCAACTGTTTGGATGTAACTTCAAAAGCACCTGTGCTCTCTGCTACAGCCACACTGCTATGCTAGTTGACATTACTTTTTGCAGTAGCACTTTAAACACATACAGGTAAATACAAGCATGCCACTGCAGTCTTAATAATGCATTCAAGACATCACACACACACACTACACCCCCCCCCCCCCCCCCCCACACACACACACACACACTCTACCGCCCCTCCCTCCGAAACACACACACACACACACACACACACACACACTTGAACACTAATATGAGGAGTTTGCTCTAGACTCACTCTTAGCCTTGACCAGGACCTCTGTGCTGTTCTTGGGGATCTCTTTGGCCTTGGCCAGGCAGAAGTAAACCCCGTCGTGAGCGGATCCGGCTGTGGCCATGTAGCGCTGCCCACGCTGGAGCTCCCGCTGGTTCCGGAACAGCTGGTATCCGATGATGGACCGGTTGATGCGTTGATCGGCCACGGTCTCCACAGAACAGGACACAGTGAAGTTGTCACCTTCAAACACCACTGGGGGGCTCACTACTATCTTCGGCACTGAAAACAGCTCTATCGGAGCAGACAAATGGAGAGTCAGGACACACGGCCAAACGTGACGGTTTTGGTGGTACCTCCATCAATCTATGCATCTAATCATCAGCTCAGCCATACATCAAATTAAAAATCTATGGATCTATCCATTCATTATCTATCTATCTATCTATCTATCTATCTATCTATCTATCTATCTATCTATCTATCTATCTATCTATCTATCCAGAGGTAAAGTGGGGATTCTTTTAGTTCGGGGATATAAATGAATGCCTAATATTAAAAAAAGTGAGAAATAGCCTACATAAATTATGATCTGTTCCAAGAAGTGGGGGGACTCCACATCCAACACCCACTCTACCCCTCCATCCACCCCTCCATCCACCCCTCCATTCACCCCTCCATCTACCCCTCCATCTACCCCTCCATCCACCCCTCCATCCGCCCCTCCATCCACCCCTCCATCCACCCCTCCATCCACCCCTCCATCTAGCCCTCCATCTACCCCTCCATCCACCCCTCCACCCACCCCTCCATCCACCCCTCCATCTAGCCCTCCATCCACCCCTCCATCCACCCCTCCATCTAGCCCTCCATCTACCCCTCCATCCACCCCTCCATCTAGCCCTCCATCCACCCCTCCATCCACCCCTCCATCTAGCCCTCCATCTAGCCCTCCATCCACCCCTCCATCCACCCCTCCATCTAGCCCTCCATCCACCCCTCCATCTAGCCCTCCATCCACCCCTCCATCCGCCCCTCCATCTAGCCTTTTATCCACCCCTCCATCTAGCCCTCCATCTGTCCACAAGCTAAAGCACCCACCTGCCACTGTGGCAATACCAGTGCTACTCTTCTGCAGGTTTCCAATCTCTGCCTTACACGTGTATGTGCCTGAGTCAGCAGAGCCCGTGCGCAGCGTGAGGGCACACACTTCCTTCGCCTTGTCCTGCTTGAGAATGCGTCCGCCTTTGGTGAGTAAGAGCTCGAGTTTGGAGCGCTCTGATTTTGCTATACTGCTGAATTTTGGCACAGAGCAGCTAACCCTCAGGAGGTCACCTTCGAAGATACCAGATGGGGGTTCAAAGCTAATGGTGGGTGTGATCTCCATCTCTGCAGGGGACAGGAAACAACAACAAGCAACAAGGAAGAAAGGAAGAAGAATAAGTCGTAATATTACCGGTTTTAAAAATCATTTTATGTGTTTAGAATAACTCATAACTCAGGCATGAATTTGATCTCTGAGGCAAATTTCTGATATAAAATCTACTGTTTCACTCATCCTCCATTGGTCTTGTGGTTATCTAAGGGGAGAGATCTCATTGGCCAGAGGTCTTGTGGGCATTCAAGCAAAGAGATCTCATTGGCCAGATGTCTTGTGGGTATCTAATGGGAAATATTTCATTGGCCAGCAGTGTTGTGGGTGTGTAAGAGGAGTGATCTCATTGGCCAGTGGTCTTATGGGTATGTAAGAGGAGTGATCTCATTGGCCAGTGGTCTTGTGGGTATGCAAGAATAGTGATCTTCTAGTTCTAGTTCAGACTAGGCCGACAAACTGACACTAATGAACCTTGCACTGTGTATTGAAAGCTGAACCCAGTTCAACACTGAGACAGCTTGCTGCTAGCACAATGCATTAGTACCAACCATTCCCCTTCCAAAACACATCAAACAAAGGCCAGTCAATGTCCTTCCCAACAGACTCACAGACTCAGAGGATCATTTAAGCTAAGTTTGTGAGAGTTAAGGGGTGTCCCGCTGTCAAAATCCAAAATGGATGAGCTCTTTCCTAAAGGCCACAACGCATCAGTCATAGCGGCCTGACTTGAAGCGCAAGAGAGGCATGGAAATATTTTTTTAAAAATTAGGAGACAAGTGCAATAAATTGAAGCGGGAACGTGTTTGCAACATGACTTTAGTGTTGTTGAATCTGTCACAAGTGGTGTCCCAATTGTGCAAGGTGAGCTCTCACAGCCTTGCAAATTTAATCACCTAACAGCGAGAGTCAGTTAAGCTCGTGAGGGCTCAGAGCTTGAGCTCCAGGGAGGACATTGACACTGGGCACTTTGCCAGTGACCACAGCAGTGTAGTGAGATGATGAGAGTGAGGTGGAGGTGGTGGATTCAGGCCCTCACCATGCACAGTAACAGTGACAACGTTGCTCAGGTTGGATTGACCGGCGGTAATGATGCGCTGAAGACTGTTTTTGCAGTGGATCTGAGACCTGCCTGGTTTCAACAGCTTAGTGATGGAGAACTCTTTACCAGGTGGTTCGCTGGTGATGGAGTGTTCATATGTGTTGTTTATATAGATCTGTGATATCAGGGTGCCCTCCTCGCCAGGGGCCAAGCAGCTCACGGTGACCTCCTCACCTTCAGAGACCTCACGGGAGGATACGGACAGGGTAGGAGTGAGCAGACCTGGTAGGGGAGGATTCATACACAGTCAGTAATGCAGTGTGGGTTTATGGATAGGATAGATAGATGGATAAATGGAGGAGTGGATGAGTGAGTGTGTGGATGAGTGCATAGATTCACAGTATGTGCTTGGATGGATGGATGGATGGACAGATGAATGAATGGATAGATGAATGGATTGGTAGATGGATAGATGAATGGATAGATGGATGGAAGGATAGATTGATGCATTGGTGGATGAATGCAGTAGATGGGAGGATGAAAGGATGTATAGATAGAGAAAAAAAGTTCCAGAGGGGAACTAAACTAAATTAATGGGATTCTGTGTGTGTGTGTATGTGTGTGCGTGTGTGTGTGTGTGTGTGTGTGTGTTGGGGGGGGTGTTTCCAGTGGTGAACTAACCTGAGACGGAGAGTCGGAGCTCTTGACTGCTCCTCACTTTCTCCAGGACCTGGACATGGCAGACGTAGCGGCCGGAGCTGGCGGCGCGGGCAGGGGTGAGGATGAACTCCACCTGGCTATCACTGGTGTTCTTGGTGTAGAGCACATGGTCCTGGTTGAGCAGGAAGGTGAAGGTATGGACCAGCCTCTGGGGGGCGCTGTGGCTCACCTGCACATAACACCGCAGCATCACATTGGTTCCTGTCACACACACACACACACACACACACAAACACACGCACACACACACACAAACACACACACACACACACACAAACACACATACACACTCACACACACGCACACACACGGGCACACACACACATGCAAACACACACTGTGGCTCACCTGCACGTGACATCGCAGCGTCACATTAGTTCCTGTCACCACTGCAGAATCAGGAGCCAACGTCAGGTTCACCTGGTCAATGGTGAAAGCTGTGTGAAACCGCACACACACACACACACACACACACACACACATACAGATTTGTGACTTTGATGTAAGTGGGTAGAACTGAGCTGGGACAGTCAGTCTTCATAACGACTCTGACTGAAATATGTTCATATTTTAATGAAACAGGGCAAATCTGCTCTTGACCACCAGCATGCTTACTAAACAAAGTAGAAATACTGCAGCACAAAAATCTATGTGATGTGTTTCTGTCACAATAACATACTATTCAGCTTCTCTCTGCGCCACCAATGTAAACAGCTCTGGTCATGTAAATCAGTGTTTCCATGTCTTGCTGTAAATGCACAGATGATTTATTCCACTTTTTAAAGCCTTATAAGTGACTGTAGGGATTACACACCCAATTGAATCATGTGAGTGAGATTTGTTTCTATTCCTAAGCCAGACACTACAGTATATGGATTATTTACAAGGACATTACAGGTGAAATCATATCCGATGCAAAACACCATGAAATGATTTCAACTTGAGGCAACAACAGCACACTGTACATGTGAGAGTTTGTGTATATTTGATGTTTTGCTGATTGAGCTTGGTGATTGGATGAGACGGGGCACAAGGCTGATAATCAAAGCAAATGGTTTATATTCAGAGCTGTAGGACTACTGTATTTTGAGTCAGTAACACTTGTTTAAGGGTACTTAGCATGCATTTCTTCAAGGCTAACCTAAAATAGCCCAAAGACAAGAGAGATAAATCCCCCCAAAAAAGGCCAGGGGTATAAATGTCGCCTCAGGACTTCCTGAACTCGTTCACATCACCAAACAGAACTGACCCAACCAATCCCACAGGAAACAGTAGGCTGTCAAAGCCACTCACAGTGTCTATTTCCTCTACTTCAAATGGCGAACAATAACAGCAAATTAACTATGTGTGCATGTAAGTTTACTTTTCTTCATTGTACCCCATGCATTCTATTCTTTGATTAGTTCATTTTTCTTAATGTGGAGGCTTTAAAAAGCCAGTTGCTTTAAAAAACCCAGTTTCAAGACAATTAGGATGCTATCCTCAGTGACTGAAAGATGCTATGTTTTTGATACATAACAGATCCTTGTTTGCAATCATGCCAAGCAAATGGCAATAAACAGTACATAAATAAACGGTTAAATGTGTATTATGTTCCAAAGGCCTGTAAATAAATAAATACATAACTAACTAAATAAATAAATACAAATAAAAGACTTGAAAAAAAATGTTTTTAAACTCTTGTACTTACAGGAGAGCTGGGCCTGTCCCGTTGGCCCTGAGAGAGAGAGAGAGAGAGAGAGAGAGAGAGAGATGAGGGGAAAAAGAAGAGGATGGGGGAAGAAATAGAAATTGAAGAGGAAAGAGAAAAGAGAAGAGGAAGAGAAAGAGGAGATGAGTGTGGGACAGGGAGGATCAAAGACAATGAGAATAAAGAGGAGAGAAAAAGAGCAGTAGAAAGAATAGAATAATAGGCAGAAAAGAAGATAGAAATCAAGAGAGGAGAGGACAGGAGAGAGTAGAGAGAAAGAGAAGGACGAGAGATGGAATGAAAGGAGATGAGAGGAAGAAAAAGAAACAAAACATGGTCAAAAAGTCACAATAAAGTGTGTAATCCATGAGTGTAGGTATCCATAGATAAGCAGGGGTCCATACACAGCAAGAGGAGTCCAGCCAATACCACTGTGAGATGGACATGTGTGAGCGCCATCCTCATAGGTGGACTGCAGAATGAATATGTGTGTGTGTGTGTTTGTGTGTCAGTGTGTGTGTTTCTGTGTGTTTGGGAGGAGACACTCAAGGAAAGGGGTTGGTCGTTTCACAAACGGAAGTCTATGCATTTGTGTGTGTGTATGTGTGCTTGTGTTTGTGCTCCTGTATGTGTGTGTGTGTGTGTGTGTGTGTCCATGTGTATGTGCATGTATGAGAGGGAGCAACAGAGAGGGAGAACTAAGAAACAAGACACATTCCTTGGAAAATTCCAATCCAAATGTGTTCATATATAAGCAACAGAACTCTTCTGTTTCAAGCAATAAATCATGATGAATCAGATTCTGGACACACCTTTAGTGAGCTGAACTCACGACTTCCCTAGAACGATAACATTATGAAGAACTATAATGATATAAGCATCCACACTCACAACATTGAAAGACTCTCCTTATGTCCATTCTAAGAATCCCTGTGATCCCAACAATATAGTTTCACATGCTGTCATCATTATGGTGAGTGGTGTGGACACTATCACTCATACTGCTGTAAATAACATAATCTAGTGTATCACTCTGATATGTATTATGTGAACAAATGGACCTCTCTGCCTGTCTTGATGGTGTGAATGGAGAATTGAAGGACTTAAAATAAAAGTATGAAATTAGTTGAGCAAAACTGTTGAAAAGTAAACAAAGAAAAGCTTATTGAAAGTAGTTGCTATCATTCCTGGTGTGATAGACCCTTCACTGGCCAGTCTCCAGAGGTTGAGGAAGAGGTTAATGGAGCTGGATGGTTCTGGCCAGTCTCCAGAGAGGAGGGAGACAGTTGAGGAAGAGGTTGATGGAGCCGGGTGGTTCTGCTGCTGGTTCTGATTTGGCAGTGGGAAGGAGATTGAGACAACCGAACCGATAAGCTAGAGCTCCAGAGTTCGTTGCTCTGCTGGAGGGGGAAACACGACCAAGAATGTCTATCCAAGCAGCCCTGATGAGGCAAGGAGGGACTGTCTCTCCCACAGACAGTGAAGGAGGGACTGTCTCACCCACAGACAGTGAAGGAGGGACTGTCTCTCCCACAGACAGTGAAGGAGGGACTGTCTCACCTACAGACAGTGAAGGAGGGACTGTCTCACCCACAGACAGTGAAGGAGGGACTGTCTCTCCCACAGACAGTGAAGGAGGGACTGTCTCTCCCACAGACAGTGAAGGAGGGACTGTCTCTCCCACAGACAGTGAAGGAGGGACTGTCTCACCTACAGACAGTGAAGGAGGGACTGTCTCACCTACAGACAGTGAAGGAGGGACTGTCTCACCCACAGACAGTGAAGGAGGGACTGTCTCACCTACAGACAGTGAAGGAGGGACTGTCTCACCTACAGACAGTGAAGGAGGGACTGTCTCTCCCACAGACAGTGAAGGAGGGACTGTCTCTCCCACAGACAGTGAAGGAGGGACTGTCTCACCTACAGACAGTGAAGGAGGGACTGTCTCACCTACAGACAGTGAAGGAGGGACTGTCTCTCCCACAGACAGTGAAGGAGGGACTGTCTCACCTACAGACAGTGAAGGAGGGACTGTCTCACCTACAGACAGTGAAGGAGGGACTGTCTCTCCCACAGACAGTGAAGGAGGGACTGTCTCTCCCACAGACAGTGAAGGAGGGACTGTCTCACCTACAGACAGTGAAGGAGGGACTGTCTCACCTACAGACAGTGAAGGAGGGACTGTCTCTCCCACAGACAGTGAAGGAGGGACTGTCTCACCTACAGACAGTGAAGGAGGGACTGTCTCTCCCACAGACAGTGAAGGAGGGAGTGTCTCTCCCACAGACAGTGAAGGAGGGACTGTCTCTCCCACAGACAGTGAAGGAGGGACTGTCTCACCTACAGACAGTGAAGGAGGGACTGTCTCACCCACAGACAGTGAAGGAGGGACTGTCTCACCTACAGACAGTGAAGGAGGGATGCCATTTTCATCTATTGCCTGAGGCAGGGGTGCCTATGACAAAAAATGATTAGTCTGGCGTAAATCTGCCTATACCCATGTTTCCACCTGTGTCCATGTTTCTTGAGCTCCCTGAGTGCTGTCGGTAGGAAGGGGAATGAGAAAATTTGGTCCAACATATACTGAACTGGCAGCTAACGCTAACAGCTACCACATCCACACATCAAATGTTCTCATTCCTCTTCCTAGCAACAGAACTTGATGAGTTCTAGCAACAGGTCCATGGGTTCCAGACTAAAACCACCAGGTTTAGGAACAGCTTCTTCCCCACAGCCGTCACACTACTGAACTCTGTCCCCCACTGAACCTCACACTGCACTCTGCTGCTATAGCCCTTGGACTGCACATCTGTACATCTGTATATACTTAATACATCTGTACATAACTATCTCTATAGCATATCAGTATATTGCATATCTGTATATTGCACATATGTACATCTGTATATACTTCTGTACATCTGTATATACTTAATACTTAATACATCTGTACAATACTATCTCTATAGCACATCTGTATATTTCCCTCATTATCTCTTCACCTTACATGTATATTGCTCTTCTGCCTAATTATTATTATGCCTATTTATTATTACTACTCTTATCTGAATATAATTTGTATATATAATCTGTATATACAGCACTTGCTGCACTTCTGATTAGATGCCAAACCACATTTCGTTACCTGTATTTATACATGAGTAATGACAATAAAGTAGAATCTAATCTAATCTAATCTATTGGGTTGATATACACCAGATCTTTCCTTAAACAGTCAGAACTAGCCGTTTTTAGAAATTTGGCCCTCCTGTCGTAGGTGCATTGGTGACTGTGATAGATAGGTTGATAGGCTACATGTTCCTAGCCTGGTTATCACACAGCCACTTTTGTGTCATCCTTTAGGTGGGATTAACAGACATAGATCAAAATGCCTCTACAGGCATTGGATATGTCTTCAGCCAAAGGCACAGAGAAAAGAGACTGGGATGCATCACAATTTGAAGCAAAACATGTCAGGTCCACCTCCATCATGTTGGGGTAAAAGACAGCTTTTGATTGGTTCCCCATCTTAGGCAAACAATAAGACATGGAGATAGGCTTACTGGCCAGACGGAGATGCATAACAGATCAGTATGTGTGAGAACCAAGCTAACATGTTCCTCTTTGTCACATTTGTAAAACTTCGGATTTTGAATTTGAGGGGCGTGCTGGTTGCCATGTCAACTCCACTTATCAGAGAGTCTATCTGTGTCTCTCCAAAAAGCCCTGTCTCTGCCTTCCTCCACTCTTCCGCCTCTTTTTCTCTCTCTCCTTCTCTCTTGCCCATGAAGAGGTTTCTTGTTAGATCTTGAAGTAAATGTGTTGGTTGAAGCTTTACTCAGTGGTCTTGTCCATTTCATGTGTTTAACCCAGACAAACTAAGGCTGTAACCCTGGACTCAGAAGCTTAAGAGATGAAAGCAGATGGTCTTCACAATCTCAACAGCTCTGTGGGAAAAGTATAGGCTCTATGGACATGAGAAGTGAAATGCAATCAAAGGAACATTAATTGTGCGTGTGTGTGTGTGTGTGTGTGTGTATGTGTTTTAACTGTGTGATGATATATCAATTGGAAGTATGGTTAGTGTTTCACTGGTTTTGCAGGAAATGTTGCTGATTGTTCTAAACATGATGACATCACCCTCACCTTCCCATACAATGGCTCAACATCCTGCCCTGCTCTGCGTCCATACAATAGAGACCAGGCCTATTTCTGATTGGCTAATGGCCCCTCCTTTGGGTTCCTAAAAAGATCTGAGAGCCAATGGGAGTGGGCCATCAGCAGCACACTTGATTTGAATTCAGATAAGTGGCACAATGACTGTTAGTCAGTCACAAGCGAATGTTTGTTCCAAGAATGTGAACAATTCAAATGTCAACAGTTGTGAATCAGTCTTACTGGCCCACATTTGTAATCAGCATGTCCTGTTGTGCACTCAACAAATAAGATGAGATCACACTAACAACTAACTCTTCGATGACAGAAACATTTCACAGTACATTTACATTTACTTTTAGGCATTTAACAGACGCTTTTATCAAAAGCGACTTACAGAAGAGGGTAACATTCAAGCTACGACACAATGAAAGAACGAACAAGGAGTGCATATTGCTAACATAGAAACTGCAAAGTTGAAAGTGCAATAGTGCAGAGAAATTAAATTGTTAAGTGCATTCTCAAAGTTTACGCCAGGAGATATTCTTGGAAGAGCTGGGTCTTCACGAGTTTCTTGAAGGTGGAAAGGGTATCAGTTGATCTGGTAGCACTTGGATGATTGATTGTAATTACAATTACAATAAGGCACTATACATAGTTCCTATAGGCCTTTATGGATGTGTTTACGATGTTTTACAAATACAATGTTCACCAAGCAAAGTGTTACCAAGACGTTTGGTCATGTCCAATGCACCTGTCCCATGACTTATGGTGTTCATAACAGTTATAGTCATAGCAATTTCAACAATCTTACATGACATACCTCTCTAAAAAATACTAAGAAGTAGACAATCCATTATGCACACTCCTATAAGATGCTTATAAGGAAGATAATCCATTATGCACACTCCTATAAGATGCTTATAAGGTAGTAATTCCGTTATACACAATCTTTTAAGATGCTTACAAGGTAGTTATTCCATTCCTTGCTGCCCTGTGGTTCCCTGTACGTAAAACTCAATGAAATTAGATAGGATATTCAGGCCTCTTTGCTAGCTGGTCATATTAGTGCTGTTGTACATCAGTTCAAACAGTTGTGGGTGAGCAATAGACCTAATTGAGCATAGGAGGTTGTGAAGACCCATTCTGAATATTTCTCTCCCTCTCTCTCTCTCTCTCTCACACACACACAGAGAGAGAGAGAGAGAGAGAGAGAGAAAGAGAGATTTTAAAGTTTCAGGGGTCCTTCACTGTTAGACCACAGTAAATGTCAGTGCAGAATAATAAGGGCCCTTAATTATCATCCAGCCCAAACTCAGCAAAGGTGATCTGGAACCAAATGACCCACCCTGAGACAAATACTTAAACAATGACAAATACACACACACAAACACGTATGCACACGCATACGCAAACACACACAAACACACACACACACACACACACACACACACACACACACACACACACACACAGCATACAAATATGAGAGATGGATAGTGGTCATACCACCCTACCCTTCCCCCTTCTTTCTCTTTCTCTTTTCCTTTGTAACTGTATGGTAGGTGGGTTGTGAATTTTCCAGCTATGTCTTTATTTCTATCTCTATTTTTTCTCTTTTTTGTCTGTACTGACTACTGATGAATATAGAAAACACACACACACACACACACACACACACACACACACACACAGGCTGACAACTGGACGTCCCTGGAGCTACAATGTAACACAAGAGAAGGTCTGACCTAGACACCTGCTGAACACACACACACACACACACACACATACACACACACACACACACACACACACACACACACAGTGAGATTCTGTTTTCTCTGTTACTCTGCTCTCCAGGAAACAGCAGCTTGTCTCCTCCAAGTTGTGTTTGGACTCAATCTGCCATGAGCTTTCAGTCTCTCTTTTCTCCTTCTCTCTCTCCTCCTCTCTCTCTCTCTCTCTCTCTCTCTCTCACACCCACACACAGCACAACACAACAGGCAGTAAATGGCTACACAGTCTCATTTTAGACATGCCAACCTTTTCTTTCTTTCTTTCTTTCTTTCTTTCTTCTGTATTACAGCAGGACCAGCAGGGGGCAGTGTAGTTCCACTGCCCCCTGCTGTTCCCAGCATCAGGCTTTGCACTGGCACTGTAGACAGCCAGACACGCACACTCACACATGCCACACACACACTCCTCTGTTTACTGGGCTGTTCTTTAGGCAGCTACAGCTGTTTCTATCAAAGGGCCCATTTTACCACAGTGGATTATTTGCTTAGATTGCCAAGCACAATTTTCATGGGCTCAATTTAATGACTGATTTCAGGTACAAAGATTTACAAACAGCCCAGGATTGGCAAACAAATAGAATGTTATTTATGATATTTGTGATATTTATTTTTTTGTATCAGCCCTGTTGTGCTTTTAAAAACATATCTCTCAAACAAACGCACTGTGCTTTGCAAATGGCAAACACCAGACATGTCAAAAAGCATAATGTGTTTTGCAAATGATCCTTGTAAAAATGTAATGTGCAAGAGTCCAACAACACATGGGATACGAATAAATCAATAACTAACTAAAACAGCAGGTGGCGCTACAGGGGCCATCCATGAAATGCCTGATAAATTGTGTTGAAATATAGCATGAAATGTTTATTTGTCTACTTAATTTAAATTTTCACAAACATTTGACATTACCTACTTCCTACCATCAGCAGCTTGTAAACAGCAAAAATGATGTTCAGACTGTACAGCCGCGGTGAACATGGCGCATCACGTTAAGCTGTATTTTCCACCTGGACACCATTGACGCAGTGAGTGAAGTTCACACTTAACAAAGGCTCTGGATTGAACCTTCCATTCGCTCTCATTGATTTTGGAGGTAGCCATATGAGTCTATAAGGTGTAGCCTGTATTTAGTAATATAAAATGGCTTCAAACATGTTTCACCTTCGCACCTTCAGAATTCTCTAGCAATGGCCCCCTAGTGGTCGCAGGCCCTGGTGCAGCTACACCTATTGAACCTGCTATAGTTACACCAGTGGACAAAAAAAATCGCATCTGATAATGGACATAAATCGATATTAATCCTATTGGATCTTAGTGCTGCCTTTGACACTATTGACCATGGTATCCTACTACACAGACTTGAACACATGATAGGCATCAAAGACTCTGCATTAGCCTGGTTCAAATCATACCTCTCTGGTTGCTACCAGTTTGTACAGGCTCATAATGAGTCATCATCCCATACCAAAGTAAAGTTTGGTGTACCCCAAGGCTCGGTGCTAGGTGCCCTGTTATTCTCCCTGTACGTTACCTTTAGGATCTGTTATAAGGAAACATGGCATTACTTTCCACTCCTATGCTGATGATACCCAGCTTTACCTTTCTATGAAGCCTAATGACTATATGCCAATGACTAAACTTGATGCCTGTCTCCTAGACATAAAAACCTGGATGACTAATAGTTTCCTATGTTTAAACTCTGATAAAACTGAAGTTATGATGATTGGCCCTAAACAACTGACCAACACTCTACCCTTTCACCAAAACTTACTCAGTGGCCTGTCACTGTCATGTAACGCAAAAGTTAAAGACCTCGGGGTAATTATTGACCAGGACCTCACTCTAAATAGTCATGCAAAAAACATATTTTTTCCACCTACGAAATATTGCTAAGGTTAGAAAGTTCCTCTCCTTTGAGGATGCTGAAAAATGCATTTATTGCATGAATTTATTACTTCCAAGCTCAATTATTGCAATGCTCCATTCTCTGGGTGTAGTAATACCTGTATCAAAAACCTACAACTAATACAAAAAGCGGCGGCCCGAACAATCACCGGGACTAAAAAATATAAACATATCTCTCCTACCCTTGCTTCCTTACATTGGCTCCCTATTAAAATTCGAATTAATTGATTGATCCTAACCTACAAAGCCCTCAAGGGCGATGCGCCAACATATATTAAAGACTTACTTGTCCCTTACCACCCACCTGGAACCCTAAGATTCCAAAATGCTGGTCTTCTTGTCATTACCGTGTGCCCCTCCTGTGGAATAATCTCCCATAGTTAGGGATGGTGCATGGCAAATCATCACTTCTCATGGGTCTTTTGGGAGGGACTGCCTTCCTTGAGGCTTTGTGATTGACCCCCCCTCACAATGGCACTGTCAAATGGACCCTTATTGTTACCCCCATGACCCATCTCACTCCTTGAGTTTGACACTATGTCTGGCCGCTGCTACATTGTCCAGTCATAATTCCTGATAACCACCTATGGACTGACTACCATGTAATGTAAAGTGGGATAATACTCTATTATGAACTATTATGAACCTAACTAAGTGTCTTTTTCTGTGTCTCAGTAGAACACTGTATGTGTTTCTGCATGTGTGGACATGTCAGTGGAGTCACACATACTGGCCCACTACACACATATACACCACACACACACACACACACACACACACACACACACACACTTAGTTCATCTTCACTGAGCACCTGATGTGGGAATCCCACTCAGAAATCGATACTTAACAGTGATCTGAGAGAGGAAATGGGAGAAAAGCAGCAAGTACCAGCTGCATTCCATCAATTCATCTAACCTCCCTCTTTCTCTCTCTCTCTCTCTCCACTCTGCCTCATTCCATCAACTCATCTAACCTCCCTCTTTCTCTCTCTCTCTCTCTCTCTCTCTCTCTCTCCACTCTGCCTCATTCCATCAACTCATCTAGCCTCCCTCTTTCTCTCTCTCTCTCTCTCTCCACTCTGCCTCATTCCATCAACTCATCTAACCTCCCTCTTTCTCTCTCTCTCTCTCTCTCCACTCTGCCTCATTCCATCAACTCATCTAGCCTCCCTCTTTCTCTCTCTCTCTCTCTCCACTCTGCCTCATTCCATCAACTCTTCTAACCTCCCTCTTTCTCTCTCTCTCTCCACTCTGCCTCATTCCATCAACTCATCTAGCCTCCCTCTTTCTCTCTCTCCCTCTCTCTCTCCACTCTGCCTCATTCCATCAACTCATCTAGCCTCCCTCTCTCTCTCCACTCTGCCTCTCTGTCTTTCTCTCTCGTTCACTTTGATGTTTTTCTGCTCTTTCCCCTCTAAATCTGTGGTTCTTCCCTCTTTTTGTTTATTGCCCTTTCACTCCCTCTCTTTTCTATCCCTCTCTTTCTCTCCCCCTCTTCCTCTCTTTTTCTCCCTCTCTCTCTTTTCCCCCTCTTCCTCCCTTACTCTATTTGCCCTCTCTCTCCCTCTCTCATATCTCACACTCCTCCTCTCTTTCTCACCCTCTCTCATATCTCACACTCCTCCTCTCTTTCTCCACTCCCCTCCTCCTCTCTTTCTGTCTTTGTTCTCAAACTCTTCTGGCCCACTGGGATGAATCACTGTCTGAGAGGGAGGCTTTTATAACAAACAAACAAACAAACAAATGAACAACACACACTTTAGTAGAAGTGATATCCGTCTCAGCATGTAGATGCTTTCTCTCTCTCTCACACACACACACACACACATACACACACACACACACACATGCACACACACACATACAAACACACACACATCTTTGGTAGAAGTTATATCCGTCTCAGCATATAGATGCTCTTAGGTGCCTTAGGTGCCTCACTTGTGCACACACACACACACACACACACTTTGGTAGAAGTGATATCCGTCTCAGCATGCAGATGCTCTCTCTCTCTCTCTCTCTCTCTCCCCCCCCCACACACACACGCATACACACACACCTTTGGTAGAAGTGATTTTGGTAGAAGTGAGTATTTTACATGAAATGTTTCACCAAAGTGGAATAGGACAGTGTTACCATGGAAACTAATGGAAGGAGGATGGTTAGAGTCTCCATGGTGACAGTGATGTGTGATGACTTGAAGAGCATGAGAAATCAAAGGGTCCCATTCTAAGACAGAAATACAGAAAGAAAAAAAGAACCAAAAAAGTAACATTCATCCCTTAAAATCTTGTTCTGCAGTTTTCATGAGTGATGTGTTCTGTATGTCACTGGAATACTGTGGGAGATTTCGTAAGTTACTTCTAAATTCCATGTGCCCCTAGAATTAGGAGCTCACGTCACTTCAATCACATCCGTCGTGATTAAAGGCAAGTTTATTTACATAGTGCACTTTATACACAGAGGCAGTTCAATGTGCTTCACAAAGATAAATCAAAGAACAGTGAATAATAGAAAATTAATTAAAAAGTTAATAAATAAATGAGATAGAAATAAAGTACTACAATGAAAAATAAATAATAAAATAAATGAAAACTTAAAGGGGACATATTATACTATTTTTCAACAAGTTGACATTGGTCTATGAGCTTCATATACACATCTCTGAAGCAGCCTGCTGAAAACACCTCTCAGATTTGGTATTTTCACCTGCATCTTTCCCCTTCTGTTTCGGTCCCTCTCAGAACAGGCTCTTTCTCATTACTATTCCAGTCTCATTAATATGCATAAGGAATTGCAGTGATCTCATTTCAGTTGTGTATATTTCAGCTGTGTTCAGTCTGTGTATACATTCATCAGGCCTAAAACAGCATAATCATTATGTGATAGACTAAAGTAAATTTGGGTGTCATCAGCATAGCAGTGGCAGGAGATTGAGTTGTTCTTGATATTTGTAATTGGAACCATATAAATGTTGAATAGTAATGCTCCAAGAATTGACCCATGGGGGATACCAGAGGTCAAGGACAATTTCCCATGTCAACAAAGAAATTTCTGTCTTGTAAATAGGATTTACAATTGATAACTATACCGGTGAACCCAACCTTGTGTTCAAATCAATGTAGCAGTATGTTGTGATCAGTAGTGTCAAAAGCTGCACTGAGGTCCAGTAGCACCAGGACAGATGTTTTGCCTGCATCAGTATTACAACTCAGTTTCCGAGGCTACTTGAGCTCATCAAGGTTTGAGACTTCACCTGGATTCAAGCTCGAGCTCAAAGACTTCAGACTTGAATTGGACTTACAAAGAAACACTTGTGTATGTCTGCTCGGCAATAAAGCACAACATTTTACCACCAAACACAAAGATGGGGGGTTATTGGTGTTGCTATTGGCAATGATGAAGTGTGCAAGCACATAGCAGTTTTTCTTTTTGCATTTGCTTACAAGCTTTAAGTTATACATGAAATACCTTTCCAAAATGCAAACACTTCTTTCCTATACTCCACCAAACCACAGTTAACATGGTTCAAGTCATTCTCCAAAACACTAGCATATTGTATATGCACAGTGAAGATGTAGTCTATCATGGCACACCAACTTCCAAAACAGTAACATGATGCCATTACTTTTCAAGTGTTTGTGGTACTAGTACCAGTACGCCACAGGACTACACACAATAAAAATAATAATATAATAATATCAATATATGTTTCCTAGTACACACAGACTGAAGTGAAATCCATAACATTTCACTTAAACCACAATCACATTTGCTTTAATGTTCAATATGTGCAGTTTGTAAAACGAGTGAGTCTTTTTCTTTTACATCAGTAATATTGGATAGAAATTCTGTAAAACGGCTGCTGTACACATCCTTTTTTCAATTACTTTTGTCTAACCTCTTGTTGCTTGGCACAACATCAGACTGTAGTGGATGCCAGGCTATGCACCCCAAAAGCTGCAGTCCAACCTAGTGTTATTGATTTTGAATTTGAATATGAGTAAAGCTTATTGGCTTAAAACTCTGGCAGCTTAATTAGCTTGCTTGCAAGTTTGAGTTTTGTGCACAGTTGGTAGAGGACTTTTAAAGCTGGATGCATAAGGCTAGGGTGCTATCCTTTTGTTGATTTCTTTGGAGGACATCCTTTTGTTGATTTCTTTGGAGGACAGCCAGGTGAAGTTGTAGGGTTCCTGTGGTATCACCACATCCAGATCCAGGTTCCGCTGCACTTTTTCGCTGTCCACGGTACGGTATCCCAGGAGGGACATGGCGCTCTTGCAGACTTGCTGTACGCGTTGCACCTTCTGATGGGGCAGGGTGGTCCGCCAGGCTCTCGATACTTCCTTGGCATTGCGAGAGGTGATCTGGAAGGCACCCTTGTCGGTACCTTCGCCATGCGTGATGTGGTAGAGCCAGTCCTGTAGCTCTGGTGTCATCTCAAGGCCTGTGAAATGGTAGATGGCCTCCACCTGGGCCAGCGGGTCTCTAACCAAGTCCTCGTAGCGCACCATCTTGTAGCGGCCTTGCAGGAAGTTGGGTGGATTAAGCAGGGCAGTGTTGTGGATGCGCACATGACTACGGCACACTTCCTGCATGACCTGGTACTGCACCTCAGGTCCCTTGCCATCACCTTGCCCCAGAATCAGCGCATTGTCATGAAAGAACGAGCTAAATGCATTGTCGCGTGAGCGCAACACGGCCCGAGGGTCCCGCACCAGGTGCACAATGTGCAGGTCGAGCGAGGGGTCGCGCATCAATGGATAGAGTGACTCCAGGTCGAACACGCGCACCTCTTTTAGCACCACGTGCGTATAGTTGAGGCAGGCCTCCTCAGCCTTCGCCAGGCTCCCGGCCTTGCAGCGCTTGAAGCAGTCCGCCTCGTTGCTGGTGGCGTTGCGTGCCGTGAGCGAGCACACCGGTGGCGAGCAGAGCGCCCGACTGTGGCTCCAAAGGAACAGCTGTGACACGTGGGCCTGCTGTGGCAGGTAGGAGTCCATGACGGAGAAGTCACACAGCATCACCTGGTGCAGGAGGTCCCGGACGGCCATTCGCAAGCTCCGCGCCCCAGGCAAGCCGAGCGTCTTCCACACGTGCCACGCCGGCTCCATCAGGTAGAAGACGGACGGGTGCTGGCTGAACACCTGACCCAGGAAAGACGAGCCGGAACGCCACGAGGAGAGCAGCAGGACATGGACCTTGGGCGGTACCGGAGACGAGGAGGAGGTGGTGGTGGGCTCGCGGGGACGGTGTCGGTAACAGACCAACATCGTTGTCATGGCGATGAGCTGTAGGAGAAGCAAAGTGAGCTGGAATGGTGAGGCTCTTCTCAGGTACTGCATTGTCCTTTTCTACAGAGAGAACCAGGAAGAACAAGTGAAGCAGACACAGGGGGGAGAGAGATGGAATGAACATAGAAAACCGCATGGAAAGTGATTACATTACACAACATTAACATTACATTACACAACATTAAATAACATGAAATATAGAGGAAGTAAAGGGCAGAGGGACACTTGATTCCATCCATTCTGCAAATTGTGTGGTCTGCATGTAGGAATGCTTTTTTCCATTACGTACACATAAATATACGTACACTTCTGTACTGTCATTTATTGCTAAATTGTGTACCTATCTGCCTCTCTTTCTTTCTGCTATCTCCAACTTCTCTATCCCCTCTAACCTCTGTTTGAATAGAATTTGGGCTGATCAGAAGGGTTCTAGGTATTTTTTTTTCAGGAGGCTGTCAAAAGCAGGTAAGTTTCAAAATTGTACTGAATGAAATGATATTTACACAGGTACACACAACCCAGAAGATGGAAACACATAACTGAACAAGAAATTTCAACACCAACAAATGATCAAATGAACACCTTATTTTAAATTCTACTAGTTGTCTTCTATTTAGTGTCTATGTTAGTCTTATTTAACTCAAGCTTTACTTTAGTTCTAGTTTCTTTTTGTATAGAAAAGAGATGTTTTTATCTTTTAATTTCTGAAGTTTCCACAGCTAATATGCTAAATCTAAGATAGGTTAGTTTAGTAAGTTCTCTAATTATTTAAAAAAATCTCTAAATTCTCTAAAAAAATTACTGTTTCAACTTAGTTTGATCTTAACGTGAACTCAAATATACATTAAAAAAAATACACAGTCCTAGCTTCTGCGTGGTTACAGATCACAATTGACATCAACAATGTCTTATACAGCTTCACACCTCTGCAGTCAAAAAAAGAAATTAAAGCAGTCAGTTTGTCAGCTATAGATAAATTCTTTCTAGTCTTTCAAACGCTAGTCTTTGTCGACTGTTTCAAGGGACCGAAATGTACTTATCCACCCAGTGGGAATCGTTCAGTGGGATCCGCCGTAGGGAGACTTGTCTTTGTTCTAAGGTGGGTGGCTCGCCATCTTCGTCATCCGTCGTCGTTGTTGTCCACGTTCAACAATTACACGAGTCAATAGGGAGACTTTGAAACGTGCCGTTCTTAGCCTATAAAACTTTCTCACTTCTTGTCCCGAAATCTTCGATCAAACAATTCAAGAAGTCTAACTAGGTTCAAACCATCACACACTCGTGAGGCTGTACGGAACATCACTCACACAAAGGCAAAAGTTATTTTTCCAAAAGTAACAGTTTACTGTCAAAAACAACGTTTCCAAATGTCTATAAAATATTTCATAAATATGTCATATATAAATATGTGTTAAAATATTTCACGGATGTGCTCTAATGTCATTTCTAGCTTAGAAAAGGTACGTATTTTAATCAATTTCTGTAAATGTTTTGCATTTACAATGTTCTGCAACCCTTGGTTACACTTGACTAACCTTCACAGAAATGAAGTCCTGTGCAGTCACATGAAAGCAATCACAAAGTCAGCATTTTAGCATTTTATTTTTATTATTTAACTAAGAGGACTTACGTCAAGAAATGATTTGGAAAAACTAATCCATGCCTTTATTTCTAGTAGGGTTGGCTACTGCAATGGCCTTTTCACAGGCCTGCCAAAAAAGACAATCAAACGGCTTCAGCTGATTCAAAATGCGGCAGCTAGGGTCCTCACAAGAACAAAAAGAACAGAGCACATTACTCCAGTTCTAGATCTCTTAGATCACAGCTGTGAGCTCACATGTATCCATAATTACTCACACATGAAACACACATTGGCACATCACGAAACTTGATAAGTTACAAAGTCCACTCAATGGTAATACTTTACAGTATAATAGGAGATAGCCTGGTAGTGATAGTGATAGTGATCAATGGCCGTGAAATATCATAAAATATACAGAAAATATTGCAGTTATCAGACAGAAAATAATAATGAAAAATAAAGCCATAATAAATAGAATAAATCATTTGTGAAATTTTGTTGTCATTTGTTTCCATGATTTTGCAATCTCATAACATCCTCAGGAAATCAGGGATTCAGTTTTCATGACTACCACATTTTTATATTTATCCACCAAAAATGGTAAAAATTTACCTGTCCTGCTGATTGGCAGGATCTCTGATTCATGACGTCTGCTGTCGTAATTGGAGTCTAGGGACAGCAATTAGTCTACCTCCTCATTAAAGCATTCGGCACATGCAATGGCACAACATCTCTGTTCTTCTCCAGTGGGTACGGGGGCAAACTGTTTTGTATTCTTAGATAGGCTACTTATTCCAGGAGTTATTGGCACTCAGTTATTAGCACTCAATGGAGTATTTTGAAAAGTAACGCATGAACAGATTTCTGTTTAAATTCTGATTTATTTCTATATTCTAGATATAAACTCGTAAAGGGTTTTTTCCCTCTCCAGCACTTACTGCCCACTGTAAAACTTACTGTTTTGATTATATGTAGACTGTACTTCTGAAATTTTGAGGTCAGTCAGGCCTAGCAATTGAAGTCAAGTAAATTTTACAAATAAGTCTTAAAAGAACTAAATTGAAAGAATTTAGGTAAATTTTACAAATAAGTATTAATAGAAGGCTTGATCCTGTGCATTTCAAGATGAAACAAACAAGCCTATCATGTCATTACAGGTCTTTATGTCACTAAGAGATGTTCACGTCCACAGCATTAGTCTACTTATGCGTAATTGAGCCTCTGGCCTGCAAACGTTGCTGATTGAAAGGCTACTCCGAGCAAATTTCGAGTCCAAAAAAAACTCTTCAATGAGGCCCGAGAGATCAGGTTGGTCAAGAAAATATATATTTTTTTTATTAAATAATAAAAAACCCGGCCCAAACCTGTGTGTCGGCCCAAGGTGCATTGCCCAGTACGCTCGATGGTCTGTCCATGCCTGTAGGAGCCCGTCCATCAAGAGCTAACAGAGCCATCTTAAGCTTACTTGTTATGTTTTTAAATAGCTATAGAATATTATTACCATTAACTATCCTGTGTAGTTGTATATGAAAATAGGTTTACTCAAACAGTTAAGTGTATGTGTTTAAAAATTACATTAAAGCCACAATAAAATTTAAGCAACACTATGCAGCAAATTAGGGCTATTATTTATGTACTAAACAAGGCTGAACACATTGCCGAAAGACACCATTATCTAGCCAGGTTCTGGGTGTCATTTTGGTGTTGTTGGTATCTACCAGTTTAGATCTAAAATTCTTTAAATTCTTTAAATTCTGAATTGTCAAACAATAAAGAGGAATAATGCTAGAATTCTCTTGTCTGTCTGCTATGTTTCTCTGCCCTTTATGATTTCATATGTAGACATTAGATGGAGCTTAAAGTGGATAAACAAATGAATCATTTTTAGAAAACTCAAAAAAAAAAAAAGCTATTGAGAATCTGTTAAATCTATCAAATCTATCTACTGAATCCCCCTGTCAGACCACCCAATGTTGCAAATTAAAACAATACATTGCATTGTGCTTAAAGCTTTTTGTAGCCTTTACAAGCTACAACAGTCCTAGTAGCCTTAGTAGCAGACAAAAGTTGCATGACTTACAGATAATTTGAACCAGAACTGCGGCCACATCAGCTGGGAGAACTGAGCAAGCCAGAGATGCCAGACAAACTTATGCAGAGCTGAATCCTTATCATAGGACTGTTTTTTTATGGCCCTGAATACCAACCAGTGATAAGAAAATATCATACAGTTGGAATTCGAACTCTACCATCTCTGACACACGCACATATTAAGCAAATTCAAACAATAAACAATGCATCATATAAATATATACTTAATCGATCTATTTTCAACTTTTTAAAAGTTCATCAGTTTGGGAAGGGCCCAAGTCATCACTACCTGCCCACTATATCTCGTGCCCCAGCATTTCAAAGTTTCCCTTCTCCTCTCCTAGTTCCTCATTTTCACTGGTAGACCTGAGGTAATTCCCCCTTATCTATCGTGGGGTGAGAAGGAACATCACTCACACGTGTTCTAAGCTGTTGGCATCCCAGGACCACAGCTAGCTACCAGGAAAACATGCTCACACCCAGTGCTCAGTATCAAGCTATCTGATTGGATGAACTAGTGAATTAGTATTTTATAATTATTATCCTATTTTATGCTTACAGGGGTATAAGCACTGGAAAGACAAGAGAAAATTTCAATTTATTTAAATGTATTCTGGACACATAAATAAATAAGAAATCCCAATCAACTCAGAAGTTTATCTTGCCTCAACAAAAAATGTTATGACATATTAACTATCACTAATTTATTTGATTTATTGTGTAATTTCTTTTAATTTCTTTATTTCTTATCTATTTGTCTAAAACACTGTCATATATACAGGCTCAGAGGCTAGATATCTGTTTTCCACTGCAAGTTCAGAGGTTCAGTAATGTGGATGGCAAGCAGGCATGAACTAAACACTCACAGAGAATACAGACTGTGGTGCAATGTAACTCCAACCCCGTCAGGAGCTACCAATACGCAATGGGATGTCCAGATGACAACAAAGAGCAAACCAAGGCAAACTTAAAACGTGAAGCAATCAGCCAGAGTATGATAGCCCTACTACTATAGAACTATAGTCCTGCTGTTCATGCTCAACGAATGCTGTCAGTGTGGAGTTTGAACATCATATGACAACTAAAGTACACCAGAAGTTCACTTTCAGTGTGATGGTACACATCAATTCTTCAACTGAAAACCATAAATAATCAAGAGAAAGGAGGAACTAGGAAAAGAGGAACGTTGTTTAGTTGTTTAGATGTTTAAATGTCAAGATTCAACAGTGAATTTGAAATTGTAAATTGCACTCCGCCTAAATAGAGATCTGTAATGTAAATTAGCTGTTACATGTTTCTATTTCTACTAGAAATGAAGAAATATTACTATTTCTTCATGCTTCTTAAAATGTGGATTTAAAATTGAGAAGTTTCTTATTTTTTAAGGCTTAGTGTTGGAGTGCTTGGCTATTCCTTGCACCTCAAAAGGTTTAGCTTGGGCCCAGGAAAGGGGGAGGCCCAGAACTGCCGATCCATAAAAGTGAAATAAGGCCTGACTACCAGTCCCAGCCACAGCTCCAGCCCCAACACCCAAGGCCTAACTTCCAGACACTGCCCCAGTCCCAGCCCCAACCCCAGCTCTAACCCCAACACCCAAGGCCTGACTGCCAGCCCCCAGCTCCAGCCCCAACACCCATTGCCCGACTTCACTGCCCCAGCCCCAGCCCCAACACCCAAGGCCTGACTGCCACACACTGCCCCAGCCCTAGCTCTAGCCCCAACACCCAAGGCCTGACTGCCAGCCCCAGTTCCAGCCTCAGACACTGCTCCTGCCCTGGGAGACAGGCACCCTCTCCCAGGGACCTCCTGGGGGAACACGCCCACCTTGGGGATCCACACTTAAGGACCCTTAAGCCTGAGGTGTCCTGGCCCTCTGTAAGCTCACCTCCTGAAGGCTATTGTCTGGGGCCTGATGCCCCACACACTGCCACACTGCCTATGGGGCCGGCCGGCCGTGCCATGGGCAACCTGCTTTGGACTTAGGCTCTGAGCGGGGCCAGCCAAGAGCCAGGCCCCAACTGAGCCCCTGCCCGGCCTGGGCCATGCCCTCTCTGCCTGCACCGGCCCATGGTCTACCCACTTGGTACCGGGGGGGGGGAGGAGAGGGGTCCCTTGGCCCCCGTTGGCCAGAGGCAAGCCCCTCTCCTGGGAGTCTGCCAAAAGCTTGGATCGAGGGTTTGATTTTAAATGGATCGCAGCATTGCAGCTGCTCTGCCACATACAAAACCCTGACCCAGAATCAGGTCGTCTACGAGCGTAGCACCAGGTTATTCACGAACATGCAGTGTAGTGTGATGGGTATCGCTACGTCTGGGCCTTTACAAAGTCTGTGCTTTTTTATTTAGCTTTGTATTTATTTTGCACTGAAATTTGTTAAACTTAAATAAGCCTTTTGTGTCTTGTATTTTAAATTGAATTTCATCAAAATCGTGACAATTTCTGAAAGCATACTAGTGGCATAATGCCTGGTCCAGTGGACAATTCACTAATTGATAGTGTCCCAATAAAGCCATCAGGCAATTATAGTGTTTTATCTTTTATATGTCTTAAGCTGTCCCACATTGTCCAACTTATACTTGCTACTTTTCCAACATTTTGTCTGTATGGAGGTGGTCACCCTAGATATGAGTAGGATGCATGTAGCAGTGTAGAACCAGGTTTGTAGGCTACTTCCCTTCAGCAGGACTCAAGCTAGTATTGCCTTAGTGAAGATCTGCACTCTCCATAGGAAGTGCTTTTCTAGTTTGATAAATTACATTATCTTGGCTACTTCAAAACTAACTGTAAACTGTAAATAATTTCCCTCCAACTTTCATTCGTAGAATCACTCAAAAGAAAAGGAGCAAAGCACTCTAGAAACAAAATTACAAATAGAGATGCATTTCCTGAAGGAATCAATAGTGCATACAGTGTGTTAGGATGTAGGTAACTTAGATGTGCTTATTGGCTGCTGGTAAATAGATACTTAAACCAGTGAAACGCAGAACAATGCTCTTTTTTTGGACAT
>JAIFZK010000002.1:285000-292500 GCA_027481765.1 Tenualosa thibaudeaui
ATTTGAATGTATTTACTGTGCACATGAAATATGTCAAAAGAAAGTCAAAGACAAAGGTTTTGAGCTGCGACTGCGGTGTGAGGAGAGGTTGTCACTTGACCACAGGCTTATTTTCATGAGCCGCATGAGGGTATAATTCTCAGTATGAGTGTGTGTGAGAGAGAGAAAGAGAGAGAGAGTGACAGAGACGGAGTAGTTCTCAGTGCACAATCATGGACATCCGTTTACAGCTTTATAGTTTCATGGACATCCGTTTACAGCTTTACAGCTTTTATAGTTGGTGTGTGTGAGAGAGAGAAAGATGTGCACAAACATGGACACTGAACACATATGGTTTTATAGGTTTCAATAGTACCTAGTTCATAGTATCAATGTTGACATTCAACAACTACACTCATATGACATGTTTTTTATGGATTTATTGTGTTTGGAAGTAACAGATGGTTGTTGAACCATATGCTTTATGACCTGTGTGTGTGTGTGTGCAGCAGAAAGACCAAACGAGAGAGAGAGATAAAAAGGGTGATAAATGATGAAGTAACAAAAAGACTATGTGAGTATGGGTATGGGTGTGTATGTGTCTGTCTGTCTGTGTGCTTGTGGTGTGTGTATCTGCCTGTGTGTGTTTGAGTGTGTGTGTGTGTGTGTGTGTGTGAGAGAGAGAATTTGTGTGTGTTTGTGTGTGTGTGTCTGTTTGTGTGTGTGTCTGTCTGTGTGTGTGTGTGTGTGTGTGTGTGTGTGTGTGTGTGTGTGTGTGTGTGTGTGTGTGTGTGTGTGTTTGTGTGAAAGAGAGAGAGAGAGAAAGAGAATGTTGGATGGTTCTGATGTATTTTAGCACACTTATTAGAAGCTGAAGGCAAAGGATTAGTGTTTGGTTTTTCAGTATACCCAAGAGGAAGTGAAAAACTAATTGGAGGGCCATTCTTTCATTTCCTTTGAATAAGTGTGTGTGTGTGTGTTGGGGGGGGGGGGGCGGGGGTGTGTTTGTGCGTGTTTGAGTGCACAAGTTTCTCAGGGGCTTAGATCTCAATGCGTGTCTGTGTATGTGTGTGTGTGTGTGTGTGTGTGTGTGTGTGTGTGTGTGTGTGAAAGAGAGAAAATAATAGGAAAAAATAGGAAATAGTGAGTGTGTGTGTGTGTGTGTGTGTGAGAGAGAGAGAGAGAGAGAGAGAGACTGAGAAAGAGGAAGGGAGAAAGAGAGAGATCCCAGTGAGAGAAGGAAAGAGTTCTGGTGTGGTGGTGTGATGAGGGCGTGTCTTGTAGGCTCAGACCTGATCTCAGTATCCCACTGGGCTTATAATATCACACATAACGCCACTGGTACACTGGCAATAAGCACATTTTTAATGAATATACAGTATATACATATACAAATATACAGCTCCACACACACACTCCACACACACACACTTATTTATTGTCTTTCACTGTATGTGTGTGCGTGTGTGTGTGCGTGTGTATTTGTGGAGTGTGTGTGTGTGTTTGTGTGTGTGTCAGGTGTGTCCTTAAATGATTAATGATTAATGATTTACTTAAATGCTCCATAATGCTCTCTCTCTCTCCTTCTTTCTCTGTCTCTCTATCACTCTCGTTGTTTGTGTGTGTATGTATCTGTGCATGACTCATTGGGGACTGTATATGCATGTATAAGTATAAGCATGTGTATTTGTGTGGTGTGTGTGTGCATGTATCTGTGCATGACTCATTGGGGACTGTATATGCATGTATAAGTATAAGCATGTGTATTTGTGTGGTGTGTGTGTGCATGTATCTGTGCATGACTCATTGGGGACTGTATATGCATGTATAAGTATAAGCATGTGTATTTGTGTGGTGTGTGTGTGCATGTATCTGTGCATGACTCATTGGGGACTGTATATGCATGTATAAGTATAAGCATGTGTATTTGTGTGGTGTGTGTGTGCATGTCACAATGTCTATTTTATCTAACTGAGAGAGGGTCGGATCAGTCCTCCTGTGTGTGTGTGTGTGTGTGTGTGTGTGTGTGTGTGTGTGTGTGTGTGTGTGTGTGTACTATGGCTGACTAGGGCAGCTGAGATGTGCCTAAAAATATGTCTTTTGGACGCTTTAATTCAAAAGGTTGATTCTGGAATCCTCAAAGTCATGGCGCCAACCGAATAGTTAGCACTATCTGTCTATCTGTGACAATAAAGTGATTGTGTTTAATGCCTTAAAATGTTTGATGCAAGGACCCAATGGTCACAATGAAGGTTACATTGAACAAGGTCACCGTCTCTGTAATGTAGCTCACTGACTAGGTATGACATAAACAAAGTAGATGGGGTGGGGGGATATGGGTTATGGGGACAGGAAGTGGTCGTAGGTCAGATTCCAACGTGGGTCCTGATGAACACCTGCCTGTTCATGGTACAGAGATTGATTAGCAGTTAATATTCCATCATGTTAACGTAGCAGTCAAGGTTACATTGAACAAGGTCACTGTCTACATGGTGTAGACCACTGACTAGGTATGACATGAACAGAATACAGAGAGAGAGAGAGAGAGAGAGAAAGGGAGAAATGTCTAAATTTGGAATATAAGTACCTCTACACTTGTCACTGCTGATGTCACTGATACACAAATGTGAGTGCATACGTGTGTGTGTGTGTGTGTGTGGGGTAGGGTGGGATTGAATGTGCAGGATTATAGGACAGATGGCCCTGCCCTTACTCCCTAGTATGGGATACACACACACATCTATGTGTGTGTGTGTGTGTGTGTGTGTGTGTGTGTGTGTCTGTGTGTGTGTGTGTGTGTGTGTTTCAGCCCCAACAGTTCCATGGCTGACGTGTGATATACCGTATGACTAATACACAGGTAATAACCTGTGTGTGTCTCTGTGTGTGAGGTGAGAACGACATGCCTATTTCAAAATGTTGTAGTATTACCAAAATATGTTTTTAGAATAAGAGTTTAAAAGCACCTGAAAGAACACATGGCTATAATCTTATATGGTTACATTATTGTTGAACATGAGGGTCCTTGAAAACAGTTCTGCTCTATGAGGGATCCCCAGCCCAAGAAAGTCTGAGAACCCCTGTGATAAGACACAGCGACTCTCCCTCTGACTTGTCATTTTCATGGTGACAGAGTGAATATTGTGGAAAAAGTCTCCCAATTTAGCCAGCTGGTCCATGTTAAGGTGTTTTTTTTTACAGCCAGTGACAAGACACTGAAGAGCTGTGCTCTGCAAACATTTCTTATGAGAAATTAGAAAGCACATGCGTCTATCTCTTTATCTCTCTCTCTCTTTATCCATTCCTTTATCCATTCCTTCTCTCTTTCTCTCCCTTTGTCTGTCTTTTCATCTCAAGTGTTATTGACATGCCGACTATGGTATTTCTATAACCAAAGCAATCACACAGAGACTCATCTCTTCTCTTTGGTTCTTTGTGTCCTTCTATCTCTATCTAGCTATCAATCTCTCTCTCCCTCTCTCACATTCCTTCTCTGTCTCTCTATCTCTGTATTACTCCCTCTCCCTCTCTCTCTCCCTCTTTCTGTGGACATCACTCAAAGCTTCAGAGAGAATTGAAAATAAAGCAGTGACATCATGAAAGAGATGGAGAGGAGAGGAAAGAAAAGAAGTGACTGGGACAAAAGAAAAAAAGAGAGAGGGAGGAAAAGAGAGATAAAAAGAGAGCATGTGAGAGAAGGAGGCCATGAGGAGGAGGACGAGATGATGAAAAAGAGAGAGAGAGAGAGAGAGAGAGAGAGAAGCCAGATCGTGACTCACTGGGGGAGATAGAAGTCTGCATGTAATCAGCAGTAATAACACTAAAGTCATTTCTATAGACTTTTACAAAGCTCATCATTGACCATTACAGAGCATAGCACTAATTTGAGAGCACATATTAATACTGTCATTACTGTCATCAGGATGACTGCGCTCTGCCTCTTATGCTTCTGTCTGTCTCCTAGTGCAGTAGGCTTTCAGTCCCAGCTCTGGACCAGGCCAGCAGGGGGCATCGTTTAGGCATTAGCGCATCTCTGCAACACTGATGCTAGAGCAAAGTAGACATTTCTAACAGCAGTTTACTTGAAGAAGTATGAACCTATTATTTATGTGAGGAACTTCAGGACATTACATGAACACCATTTTGTGCAATGGTTAGCCTATGAAATGACATGCAAAGTGTATGTGTGATATAGTGTATGCATGGCATAGGGTATGCATGACATAGTGTATGTATAGCATAGTGCATGCATGCCCCACCAATCAATCAATACATAAATAAAGCAGAATAAAATGTGACCACATAGGGACCTAATAAAAGCTGATTTTATCTGTCTTTATCCACACAACGCCAAACTCAGACAGTCAAACTCAGATAGCTAAACTCAGATAGTTAAACTCAGATAGTTAAACTCAGATAATCAAACTCAGATAGTTAAACTCAGATAGTCAAACTCAGATAGTCAAACTCGGACAGTCAAACTCAGATAGTGAGACTCAGATAGTCAAACTCAGACAGTTAAACTCAGATAGTCAAACTCAGATAGTGGGACTCAGATAGTCAAACTCCGACAGTTAAACTCAGATAATCAAATAGTCAAATTGTCAAATTGTGTGTTTGTACAAAGAGTGTGATGAGAGTGATGAGGGTATGGGACTGGTAAAGATAGATAGATAGAGAGAGAGAATGAGAGAGAGAGAGATAGAGAGAGAAAGAGAGAGAGAATGAGAGAGAGAGAGAAAGATAGAGAGTGAGTGTAATGAAGGGCAGAGAATATAAAAATGGAATGTGAGAGAGGGAACATGCACCAGGAGAGAGAGAGGGGGAAGAGAGGGGGGGGGGTAAGGAAAGAGGTAAATATTATCTCCTGACACTAAAGCTGTCAGCAGAACCCTCTACATTATTTAGGAGAGTGAGCGGAAGAGAGGGGGAGAGGGGGAGAGAGAGAGAGGGGGAGAGGGGGAGAGGGGGAGAGGGGGAGAGAGAGAGATTGAATGTGGGAAGGAGATGAAGAGAGGGAGATGAACAGCAGGAAGGGAGAGAGAGAGGAGAGATGAAAGGAAAGAATGAGGAAGACCATATGAGAGGGAAACTGAGACTACAGCTAGTGTTGTATGAGATCCCATACTATAGTTAGTGTTGTATGAGATCCCATACTATAGTTAGTGTTGTATGAGATCCCATAATAGAGTTAGTGTTGTATGAGATCCCATAATAGAGTTAGTGTTGTATGAGATCCCATACTAGAGTTAGTGTTGTATGAGATCCCATAATAGAGTTAGTGTTGTATGAGATCCCATAATAGAGTTAGTGTTGTATGAGACCCCATACTATAGTTAGTGTTGTATGAGATCCCATAATAGAGTTAGTGTTGTATGAGATCCCATACTATAGTTAGTGTTGTATGAGATCCCATAATAGAGTTAGTGTTATATGAGATCCCATAATAGAGTTAGTGTTGTATGAGATCCCATACTATAGTTAGTGTTGTATGAGATCCCATAATAGAGTTAGTGTTGTATGCGATCCCATAATAGAGTTAGTGTTGTATGAGATCCCATATTAGAGTTAGTGTTGTATGAGATCCCATAATAGAGTGTGTTGTATGAGATCCGATAATAGAGTTAGTGTTGTATGAGATCCCATATTATAGTTAGTGTTGTATGAGATCCCATATTGTAGTGTTTTATGAGATCCCATATTAGAGTTAGAGTTAGTGTTGTATGAGATCCCTGAATCACCCTGAGTCAAACTGGCTGTGAACTCTCAATGTGACAATTCACACACACACACACACACACACACACACACACACACACACACATACATACATTATACAAAAGCTCAATTCTAAATTGGATTACAGGAAGTCTGCTGTCAATACAGCCTCTTTTGTTTTCAAAGAGCCTTGATTTCATGAGAGGACACACACAAAAACACACACAGACACACAAACATATAGACACAGACACACACACACACATAAACACACAAACACTCACAACACTGGTAAAGCCCCTTTGATTCTTCATATATGCAAATGTAAGTCTAACAAAGCCTTGTCTTATCTCTGAGGATTTGCTCACACACACACATACACATACACACTGGAACAGCTGAGGACTTATAGTGTATGTGTTTGAGTGTGCATGCACACATGCGTGTGTGTGTGTGTGTGTGTGTGTGTGTGTGTGTGTGTGTGTGTGTGAGAGAGAGAGTGTGGTATATACATTAACATGTCTGCACTTGGTTCTGTGTTTGTGTTTGTGTGTAATGTATGTCATTAGGAACACTAGTTAATCTCTGACTTCAGACATACTATACTATGAGTGTATGAGTGTGTGTGTGTGTGTGTGTGTGTAATGCATACCAATAGAAAGATTAGATTAGATTAGATGCATCTCTGACTTCAGACACAGTATGAGTGTGTGTGTGCGTTTGCGTGTGTGTGTGTGTGTGTGTGTAGTATGTGCATTAACGTGTCTGTGCGTGGGACTGTGTGTATATGTGGGTGTGTGTGTTTGTGGGTGATGCATGCCAATAGGAAGACTAGTTCATCTCTGACTACAGACACACTGTGAATGTGTGTGTGTGTGTGTGTGTGTGTGTGTGTGCTTCAAAAGCAGATCAATGAGTCGCCAGCAGCAACAGTAGCAGCCTAGGTTTCCTGATAGGTCCATTAAATAGTCATGTGTTATTGAGGAGGACTGCACTGTTTGATCACTGCTGCATCAGAATGCACTCATGATACACAGTATTTGGGTGTTTGGTATTTTGACATGTGATATGTGCTCCGCTCACCAAAAGCACATTGTCCCAGACTCATCTGTAAGCAGTTTGAATAGGAAGGCAGAGTGTTCTAGAAACCTTTGGGGGAAAAACAGAAAAAAAAAGCCTTCAGCAGAGGAGAGTGTGTGTGTGTGTGTCTGTGTGTGTGTGTGTGTGTGTGTGTGTGTGTGTGTGTGTGTGTATGTTGAGACTCTGCCTCTTTCTGGTTCTGGTGTGAATCCTGCAGTTCTGCTCCTCTACTGGCATCCCCTACAGCGTCTTGATTGAGCCAAGATGGCCGCTGATGGAGAGCAGTTGCAGGCACAGTGCTGTCAAGCGTCACTGCTTCCCCTTGTTCATCGTATTCTTTTATTGTTAACACTGCTGTTCCTGTGACAGTTTCTCAACTGGCCTCCTCCCAGCATCTCCCTTTCACTCCACTGAGCCAAGATGGCCACCAGTATGGAGCAGTCGCAGGAACAGCAATGTCAGGCATCACACTTTCCCTTATTTCTCACACATCCTTTTAGGTTTAATATTGCAATTCCACTGTCAGTTTCGGAACTGGCTTCCTTCCAGATCCTCCAGTCCTCTGTACTGCCACTCTCTCCACTGAGCCAGCATGGCTGCCGGGGGACAGCAGTCGCACACACAGTGGTCAGGCCTCAAAGGTTTCTGACTCATCTTCTTTTCTTTCCTCTCAGTATGAGGGAGCAAACTCTCTGAGAGGGCAAGATCCCCCCCCCCCAACAC
>JAIFZK010000002.1:297500-307500 GCA_027481765.1 Tenualosa thibaudeaui
CTGTGTCTATCTAAACTCAGCCTCTCCCTGATGGACAAGGCCTGTGTCTATCTAAACTCTCCTCTCCCTGATGGACAAGGCCTGTGTCTATCTAAACTCTCCTCTCCCTGATGGACAAGGCCTGTTTCTATCTAAACTCTCCTCTCCCTGATGGACAAGGCCTGTGTCTATCTAAACTCAGCCTCTCCCTGATGGACAAGGCCTGTGTCTCTCTAAACTCTCCTCTCCCTGATGGACAAGGTCTGTGTCTATCTAAACTCTCCTCTCCCTGATGGACAAGGCCTGTGTCTATCTAAACTCTCCTCTCCCTGATGGACAAGGCCTGTGTCTATCTAAACTCTCCTCTCCCTGATGGTCAAGGCCTGTGTCTATCTAAACTCCCCCTCTCCCTGATGGACAAGGCCTGTGTCTATCTAAACTCAGCCTCTCCCTGATGGACAAGGCCTGTATCTATCTAAACTCTCCTCTCCCTGATGGACAAGGCCTGTGTCTATCTAAATTCTCCTCTCCCTGATGGACAAGGTCTGTGTCTATCTAAACTCTCTTCTCCCTGATGGACAAGGTCTGTGTCTATCTAAACTGTGTCTATCTAAACTCTCCTCTCCCTGATGGACAAGGCCTGTGTCTATCTAAACTCTCCTCTCCCTGATGGACAAGGCCTGTGTCTATCTAAACTCTCCTCTCCCTGATGGACAAGGCCTGTATCTCCTTTGCACTCCTTTGCCTTAGAACATATAATTACACTGGAAGTGCACTTTTTTCCGGTATCCCTGCTAATAATTGATGGTGGACCTGAACATTAAACTGTGTGCTTTAGAGAGTGTGTTGTGTCTTTTTGCGTGTGTGTGCGTGTGTGTGTGGGGAGGGGGGGGGGGTGGGGGGGCAGTGGGGGGGTGGGTGAATGCAGATAAGATATAAGATTGTTTAGGATATAGGGTTGTCTTTGAAGTATATGTGTGTGTGTGTGTGTTTAGAGAGAGAGAGAGAAGGAAGACATTTTATTAAGTGTCAGGCCTCCTTTCTCTCCACATTTCTGCTTGTCACTGATTGCTGTGTTTCAGGGGGTTTCCAGTGAGCAAAGTCACATATGCACAAACACACACACACACACACACACACACACACACACACATTCACACACACATTCACACACACACACACACACACACACACACACACACACACACACACACACACACACACACACACACACACACACGCACACAATATCTGGTTCTGGGGTTAGGGTTTGTTTGTATTAATCTGTTAATGTGTTCATCTGTCTGTTTGTGGAGCTCTCAAATGGAACACAAACAGACACATTCACACACACACACACACACACACACACACACACACACACACACACACACACACACACACACACACACACACACAGAAACATACACATTCAAACACACACACACACACACATTCACACACACACACACACACACACACACACACACACACACACACACACACACACACACACACACACACAGAAACAGACACATTCACACACACATAAACAGACACATTCACACACACACACACACACAGAAACAGACACATTCACACACACACGCACACACACACAAACACACACATTCTCTCTCTCTCTCACACACACACACACACACACACACACACATACACAGACACACACACACACACACACACACACACACACACACACACACACACACACACACACACACACACACACAAACACAGACACATTCACACACACACAAACACACACACACACACGGACACATTCACACACACACATAAACACACACACACACACACACACACACACAGACAGACACATTCACATACACACGCACACAGACGCAAACACACACACACACACACAAACAGACACATTCACACACAAACAACTCTGAAATGGAACGGGGCGACAGGTATGTCGATTCAAATACTGAAAAGAACAAAACAGAACAGAAGACGAACGAAGGGCAGAGAGTGAGAGACAGAGGGATAGAAATACAGAAGGATAAAGGAAGAGAGAGAGAGAGGGATAGAAATGCAGAAGGATAAAGGAAGAGAGGTATTGAAATGGAGGACTAGAAAGAAAGGGGGATGGAGATGGAGGGATATAAAGAAAAAGGGAAAGAGGTAGAGATGGAGGGAGAGTCAGATGGAGGGATATAAAGAAAAAGGGAAAGAGGTAGAGATGGAGGGAGAGTCAGATGGAGGGATATAAAGAAAAAGGGAAAGAGGTAGAGATGGAGGGAGAGTCAGATGGAGGGATATAAAGAAAAAGGGAAAGAGGTAGAGATGGAGGGAGAGTCAGATGGAGGGATATAAAGAAAAAGGGAAAGAGGTAGAGATGGAGGGAGAGTCAGATGGAGGGATATAAAGAAAAAGGGAAAGAGGTAGAGATGGAGGGAGAGTCAGATGGAGGGATATAAAGAAAAAGGGAAAGAGGTAGAGATGGAGGGAGAGTCAGATGGAGGGATATAAAGAAAAAGGGAAAGAGGTAGAGATGGAGGGAGAGTCAGATGGAGGGATATAAAGAAAAAGGGAAAGAGGTAGAGATGGAGGGAGAGTCAGATGGAGGGATATAAAGAAAAAGGGAAAGAGGTAGAGATGGAGGGAGAGTCAGATGGAGGGATATAAAGAAAAAGGGAAAGAGGTAGAGATGGAGGGAGAGTCAGATGGAGGGGTGCTGAGGACAAGCAGACAAACAACAGAATAGCAGACAGCTGGAAAACACACACACACACACACACACACACACACACACACAGGCAGATATGTACACACACACACACACACACACACACACACACACACAGGCAGATATGTACACACACACACACACACACACACACACACACACACACACACACACACACACACACACACACACACACACACACACACACACATACAGGCACGGGCGGACACACACACACACACACACACACACACATACAGGCACGGGCGAACACACACACACACACACACACACACACACACACACACACAGGCAGATATGTACACACACACACACACACATACAGGCACGGGCGGACACACACACACACACACACACACACACATACAGGCACGGGCGAACACACACACACACACACACACACACACATACAGGCACGGGCGGACACACACACACACACACACACACACATACAGGCACGGGCGAACACACACACACACACACACACACACACATACACGCTCGCGCGGTCACACACACACACACACACACACACACATACAGGCACGGGCGAACACACACACACACACACACACACACACAGGCAGATATGTACACACACACACACACACACACACACACACACACACACACACACACACACACACACACACACACACACACACACACACACACACACACAGGCAGATATGTACACACACACAGGCATAGGCGGATACACACATGCACACGTGCATACACACACACACACACACACACATACAGGCACTAGTGGATGCACACACGCAGGCACACACACACACACACACACACAGTCAGATATGTGTACACACACACACAAGCAAAGGTGGATATACACACACACACGTGTATGCATACACACACAGTCAGATATGTACACACACACAGGCTCGGGCAGATACACACACTCACGCGTGCACACATACAAACACAGGCAGTTATGTACACACACACACAAATATACACAGACATACAGGCAAAGGCTATGCAGATAGATAGACAATTAGATACTTTATTAACCCAAAGGAAATATAGCATCCCACAACACACTTATTCTCTCAACCACACACACTTATACACTCAACCACACACAAAGACATCCCGTAGCACACTTATACACTCAACCACACACACTTATACACTCAACCACACACAAAGATATCCCGTAGCACACTTATACACTCAACCACACACACTTATACACTCAACCACACACAAAGACATCCCGTAGCACACTTATACACTCAACCACACACACTTATACACTCAACCACACACAAAGACATCCCGTAGCACACTTATACACTCAACCACACACACTTATACACTCAACCACACACAAAGACATCCCGTAGCACACTTATACACTCAACCACACACACTTATACACTCAACCACACACACTTATACACTCAACCACACACACTTATACACTCAACCACACACAAAGACATCCCGTAGCACACCTCAACCACAAAAAGACAAAGATACAATTACAATAACCAATAGGATTCCTTCATGTTCACTGTGCAGAAGGTGGACAGATGTGTGCATAAATCAGCAGGGAGTAGGCATAAAATCAAAGTCTGCATTTACAGGAATGTTGCACATTGGAGTTAAGATAAATATAACGTGTTCATCAGAACAAGAAATCTAGGCATTAAAAACAGGTTTCTGAAGAATAACATTCCCAAAGGCTCTATATAGCCAGGAAAAACTGTGACACAGCTTCGTGACATAGAATGGTGTGGAAGGATTGAGCAGTGTAATACAAATGAATACACAAACACACACACACACACACACACACAAGCAGGTTCACACAGGCAGATACACACACACACACACACACAGACACAGAGGGTCAAAAGTAGAATGGATTAATGGAAGAGAAAGACAGACACGTGTCTTAGAGAGCAATCAGTCTGTCTGTTTGTGTGTGTGTGTATGACAGGTGGTAATATCTTTTGTCCTAATATGTCTGATCTAGTTTTATCTAATTTATAAAGCTTTTTCATTGTTGGTCTCGTAGTTGGGCCCTAGAGTCCTGTGTCTGTCTGTCTGTCTGTCTGTCTGGTGGCATCTCTATCTGTCTGTCTGGTGGCATGTGTGTCTGTCTGTCTGTCTGTCTGGTGGCATGTGTGTCTGTCTGTCTATCTGTCTATCTGTCTGTCTGGTGGCATGTCTGTCTGTCTGATGGCATGTCTGTCTGTCTGTCTGTCTGTCTGGTGGCATGTCCCAGGATGCAGGTGGATAGGGCATAAACCATCTGACATCCACAGGCAGACAGAAAGAAAGAAAGTGCACGAGAGAGAGAGAGAGAGAAAGGGACTGAAAGAGAGAGTCATTTGCACCAGTGCTTTATTAAAACTGTGTGTGTGTGTGTGTGTGTGTGTGTGTGTGTGTCTGTGTGTGTGTGGCAAAACAAGGCCATTGCAGAGACTCCCCAGAAGCTTACCTGGGCTTAGAAATTACCCACCCTAATGGATGATCAGTCTGGTATTGAGATACAGCCGTTAGCCATATCTCTCAGTGTGTGTGTGTGTGTGTGTGTGTGTGTGTGTGTGTGATCCTCAGGAGAACGCAGGGAGCTGATAACAGGTAAGTGTATATCAGTGTCATATTTTTGACACTGATATACATGAGCATTTATGTGTGCATCTGCTTTGTGATAGTGAGTCATAGACTGTGTGTTTCTGTGTGCCTGTGTCACTGTGGTGTGTGTGTTTGTGTGTGATAGAAATCATGTGTGTGAACTGTCAATTGAGCCAATGGAAAGGAGCATGGTCTTGGTCTTTTCTTTGTCTCAACCAGCAATGGAACAAGTGTGTGTGTGTGTGTGTGTGTGTGTGTGTGTGTGCCTTAGTCTTTTCTTTGTTTCACCCAGTAATAGTACAAGTGTGTGTGTGTGTGTGGCGTGCTAGGTCACTAAGTAGGTGGACAAGGAGAGAGATGAATCTGAATCTTAATAGAAGCAATAGAAAAGAGGCTGGAGTGAATGGTTGCTAGGTAACTCAGATATGGTAGATGCCAAGGACCTCCAGAAGTTTGCTGAAGACAAAAGGCCCGCACATAGAAGGAGAGACAACACACACACACACACACACACACACACACACACACACACACACACACACACACACACACACACACTGAGACTGAGGGAAAAAAAGAGACCCAGCAGTGAATAAAGTGAGCACAGGTTGCAAACTGAGGAAAAACAATGAAAATGAGATGTCCTTGCCACAGTGAGCTGAAATGTGTAAATATTAGGCTATGCACACACTCACACACACACACACACACACACACACATCAGAGTCTTCTCTGAGTTTTTCCAAACAGTCAGAGAGATCCAGAGAGTGTTGTTGCCATGGTGACAGCCATGTCAGTGTTCTCCTTCCCCTTTAGAGGGAGCTGTTGCATGTTTGCACAGGCAGACAGACAGGCAGACAGACAGACAACCAGGCAGACAGACAGACAGAGAGACAGTCAGGCTGGCCACCAGCAGCCCAGCGAGATATGCAGATGTTTCTCTCCAACAGCTGAGATCAGAGTCATCTCTGATGAGCAGGCCTTTGTGCAGTGGCGCTGGCCAACCACATAACTGTGTGCTCTGAGTGGATGGTCACGATAATTTGTCTACTAATGACTAAAGTTCTGCAGAACTTAATGCACATCTGCCTATGTACGAACAAGTTGTATGTATGTACATATGTATGTATGTATGTATGTGTGTGTGTGTGTGTGTGTGTGTGTGTGTGTGTGTGTGTGTGTGCATATACAGTATATGTGTATGTATGTGTGTGTGTACAGTATATGTGTATGTATGAATGCATGTATGTATGTTGCCTATGTGTGTATCACCAGCCTGACATGCCCATACTGCCTGAATTAGGATTGTTTCAGAATGCAAATTAAACTGAGCCTGTGAGATCACAGTGGTTTGGAAGGTGTGGGATTTCTCATTACTGATCACTTACTGGTGTGTATATGACCAGTCTGTACACCTTTGATAAATACCAGTTTTGTTGTTCACTGCCATAGTGCTCACAATCCTGAACAGTCAAACATCAACCATAAGCATCTAGTGATAGGACTAAAGTTACAGTATTTAGCAAATATGTGGCCAAGATAACAATGAACTTTTATCAGGCTCAAATGGGCTGGTGCTATAAGAAGAGAATACAGTATATTGACAAGTAGCTAGTTACCACACTAGTTTTTGACAGCTTATGATCTAGTGTTTGATTTTTACTTGTCACTGAGGCCAGAAAGGAGTCGCTTGCAGACACACACTCGTCCTCTACTGGTCAGAGGGATTGAGGTTGGAATTGGAGATTATAAAATGGGAAATGCCTGTAATCTGACTGGAGAAGACATATAGGATGTGTCTATTATACTGGACATACCCCTTCTTATTTTACAATAATCTGTCACGCAAGTGCATATATATAGGCCTACAGACGCACACGCACACGCACACACACATATTTAATCACTCATTGGAACTGTACACACATAAGCAATCCAAGACACAGAGTCATTGTAATCATGGTATTGAAAGGAAACAAGCAGACAGATAAACACACACACACACACACACACACACACACACATATACACACAGAGATGGATAACAGGATATTCAGAGACTGTCTGCTATAGAAGACCGATTACGAATTGTCTTAATTTCAAAGTCATTACAGTAAACAAGCTCATATGCAGACACATAAACAAACACACACACACATTCAAACACATGCCCACATAAACAAATACACACACAAACATACACATGAAGAAATGCACACACACACACACAGAGACACTCACACACTCCCATAGAGATGATGGCTCTGGTGTCAGTGTGTTACATAACTTTGTTTTCGTGCCCATTCAGGATTTGAGGGAGGAGGATTGTGAGCATGTCCTCCTTAATCGTCCGTTTCTCTTTCTCACTCTCACTCTCTCATTCACTCTGTCTCTTTCTCTCTCTCACTCTCTCATTCACTCTGTCTCTTTCTCTCTCTCACTCTCTCATTCACTCTGTCTCTTTAGATCTCTCACTCTCTCATTCACTCTGTGTCTTTAGATCTCTCTTTCTCTCTCTCACTCTCTCATTCACTCTGTCTATTTCTCTCTCTCACTCTCTCATTCACTCTGTGTCTTTCTCTCTCTCACTCTCTCATTCACTCTGTCTCTTTCTCTCTCTCACTCTCTCATTCACTCTGTCTCTTTCTCTCTCTCACTCTCTCATTCACTCTGTCTCTTTCTCTCTCTCACTCTCTCATTCACTCTGTCTCTTTCTCTCTCTCACTCTCTCATTCACTCTGTCTCTTTAGATCTCTCTTTCTCTCTCTCACTCTCTCATTCACTCTGTCTCTTTCTCTCTCTCTCTCTCTCTCTCACTCTCTCTCTCTATATGTCTCTTTCTATCTCTCACTCTCTCATTCACTCTCTGTCTTTCTATCTCTCTTTCTCTCTCTCACTCTCTCATTCACTCTGTCTCTTTAGATGTCTCTTTCTCTCTCTCACTCTCTCATTCACTCTGTGTCTTTAGATCTCTCTTTCTCTCTCTCACTCTCTCATTCACTCTGTCTCTTTAGATCTCTCTTTCTCTCTCTCACTCTCTCATTCACTCTGTGTCTTTAGATCTCTCTTTCTCTCTCTCACTCTCTCATTCACTCTGTCTCTTTAGATCTCTCTTTCTCTCTCTCACTCTCTCATTCACTCTGTCTCTTTCTCTCTCTCACTCTCTCATTCACTCTGTCTCTTTAGATCTCTCACTCTCTCATTCACTCTGTGTCTTTAGATCTCTCTTTCTCTCTCTCACTCTCTCATTCACTCTGTCTATTTCTCTCTCTCACTCTCTCATTCACTCTGTGTCTTTCTCTCTCTCACTCTCTCATTCACTCTGTCTCTTTCTCTCTCTCACTCTCTCATTCACTCTGTGTCTTTAGATCTCTCTTTCTCTCACTCTCTCATTCACTCTGTCTCTTTCTCTCTCTCACTCTCTCATTCACTCTGTCTCTTTCTCTCTCTCACTCTCTCATTCACTCTGTCTCTTTAGATCTCTCTTTCTCTCTCTCACTCTCTCATTCACTCTGTCTCTTTCTCTCTCTCACTCTCTCATTCACTCTGTCTCTTTAGATCTCTCTTTCTCTCTCTCACTCTCTCATTCACTCTGTGTCTTTAGATCTCTCTTTCTCTCTCTCACTCTCTCATTCACTCTGTCTCTTTAGATGTCTCTTTCTCTCTCTCACTCTCTCATTCACTCTGTGTCTTTAGATCTCTCTTTCTCTCTCTCACTCTCTCATTCACTCTGTCTCTTTAGATCTCTCTTTCTCTCTCTCACTCTCTCATTCACTCTGTGTCTTTAGATCTCTCTTTCTCTCTCTCACTCTCTCATTCACTCTGTGTCTTTAGATCTCTCTTTCTCTCTCTCACTCTCTCATTCACTCTGTCTCTTTCTCTCTCTCACTCTCTCATTCACTCTGTCTCTTTAGATCTCTCACTCTCTCATTCACTCTGTGTCTTTAGATCTCTCTTTCTCTCTCTCACTCTCTCATTCACTCTGTCTATTTCTCTCTCTCACTCTCTCATTCACTCTGTGTCTTTCTCTCTCTCACTCTCTCATTCACTCTGTCTCTTTCTCTCTCTCACTCTCTCATTCACTCTGTGTCTTTAGATCTCTCTTTCTCTCACTCTCTCATTCACTCTGTCTCTTTCTCTCTCTCACTCTCTCATTCACTCTGTCTCTTTAGATCTCTCTTTCTCTCTCTCACTCTCTCATTCACTCTGTCTCTTTCTCTCTCTCACTCTCTCATTCACTCTGTCTCTTTAGATCTCTCTTTCTCTCTCTCACTCTCTCATTCACTCTGTGTCTTTAGATCTCTCTTTCTCTCTCTCACTCTCTCATTCACTCTGTCTCTTTAGATGTCTCTTTCTCTCTCTCACTCTCTCATTCACTCTGTGTCTTTAGATCTCTCTTTCTCTCTCTCACTCTCTCATTCACTCTGTCTCTTTAGATCTCTCTTTCTCTCTCTCACTCTCTCATTCACTCTGTGTCTTTAGATCTCTCTTTCTCTCTCTCACTCTCTCATTCACTCTGTCTCTTTCTTTCTCTCACACTCTCATTCACTCTGTCTCTTTTTCTCTCTCACTCTCTCATTCACTCTGTCTCTTTAGATCTCTCTTTCTCTCTCTCACTCTCTCATTCACTCTGTGTCTTTAGATCTCTCTTTC
>JAIFZK010000002.1:317500-325000 GCA_027481765.1 Tenualosa thibaudeaui
CAGTGCCGTCATGGAAAGAAACACATCCTTTGTGAGCATGCGTGTGTGTGTGCATGTGTATGAGTGTGTGTGTGTGTGTGTGTGTGGGCCAGTAGGAACCTGGCTGGCTTGCTAGTAGCCTGAAAATTGTGGGTTCAAATCCTGGATGCCACTGTTGTGCCCTCTCTGGAACACACATGTGTGTTCACTGTAACTGTAAAGGATGTGTTTGCTCTCCTTACAACACATAGTGTATGTTTGTGTGTTAACCTACAGCTGTTAGCTCAGGCACGTGTTTGCATTCATAATGTGTGTGTGAGCTTGCATATACTGTAAGACAATTAAGGTCAAAAGAACAGGTTATTGACCAACTTCAGTTTGTTAAAAGGCCCCAGTTCACCATTTGTATTCTCACACTATTTGATCCGATATTAAGCTACAATTTCACTGATCACACTGAACGAGTGAAATACACACATTCGGAATCCTAAACTCGGAACTCGTGGCAATGTCTGGGAAAAAATCCCTTATTCACACAATGCTGACTGAACAGAGGCAGGTGCGTTGGAGTGTATGGGCTGTGTTTCATTTTGCACAAGAACTGATGCTGAATAGTCCATATGTCTGCTAATGTAGGCCACACATTTTGAACTCCCTCCATATGTAATCCATACATATGTCGAATTTGTCAAACATATGGCATTTTACAAAGTCGAGGTACAAAGTAGTTTTAAAAGAGTCAGTGCACTGTTGGGTGTTCCTCCTTTGTGCCAATGCTTTCCACAGAGCCTGTGCTTTCACAGTGCCAATACCACCAATACCAGACACATTCTAGGCTACTTTTCTTCTTCATCTGTTGCTATATGGTGGCACAGTTTGCAGGTTCGAGCCCCTTTCTGCATGACCCCATTGAAGTGTCCTTGAGCAAGATACTGAACCCCAAATTGCTCCTGGTGGCAGGTTGGCACCTTGCATGGTAGCCTCCGCCACTGGTGTGTGAATGCATGTGTGTGAATGGGTGAATGTGAGGCATACCCTGTAAAGTGCTTTGAGTACTCGTAGGAAAGCGTTATATAAATGCAGTCCATTTACCATTTACCATTTTTACTTTTTACTCAAGGCCTTTTTCTTCTGTTTTCCTACCAGTCCCTATGAAACTTGGTGGGCATGCCCCTCCCTCCCCCTCACTTTTTCATTCTGTTCTGTGACTAACTGTAGTGGTGAGACATTCAGACACATGTGTGAGCCAAACCACTGTATGTTCAATAAGAAAATACTTTAATGATTTAATTTTTCTTTTTAAAGTAAGAAAATAAATTCTTGATGAAAGTCAAACTGTGCGATGCCTTGGAGCTGGTTGGCAAGGAGATGACTTAGTCCATTGTTTTGCTACCAAAGCAGCTGAGCCAAGACATCTGTAAGCACAGAGAGACCAATTCAGTGACACCACGCATGCAGTTAGAAATACAAGACCAATTCAGTGCCTTCACACAAGCTCTTGATGAAATAACCAATTCTATAAGTCATACAGTAATACATGCAAACCTTCTTAAACCATTTCTTTGCGGTTCCTCTCTTGAGAGTCTTGGTGTTGGACTGTGGGAGGTGTGTGCTCTCCTGGAGTTCAGCATGAGCATTGTCATCCTTTGGTCCACAGTCCACAGGGTGGGCAGGTTGCTGTCCTGAGGTCACAGTCAGTGTTTGGGTGACTCCTGCGAGAGCTTTCTCAGACTTTGGCACACACACAGCTGGTGGCAGGAGAGGCCCAATGAGCTTTCTGAACTCCTCCCGCGACAGGGGAACCTTCTTCTTCTCGGGGTCCACGGGGCGCTGTGCTGAGGCCACTGAAGGAGTCTGTCTGACCTCTTCTTGCATCTTGGCCAAGAGCCCCATCCACTCTCCCACCAGGCTGTGCAGAGGCATCTTGGGGAAGAGATCCAAATCTACTTGCAGCACCATTCGGCAGAAATGTGCAGCAAACGTCTGACCTTTGGATGCTGTGTGTTGGAGTAAGATGGCCAAATATTAGACTAAGGTACAGTATATCTTACTGAAATGCTCCCTTGGTCTGGTAAAATCTCTAAACCAAAACTGGTAGGTTAGAATGTTCTTACCCAAGGTTTCTGCCATCTTTGCAATGGCCTCCTTTAGTAGACTGTGGCTGTTGGACATGCTTATGATGATGGCAAGATGCAGACGCCAGTTTCCACAGCTGTCCTCACCACATGCCTAGAAGAAAACACACACCCAACTCTCAACTCAAGAGGATATCAGAGTTGAACGCTATAAAAGACACAGCACGCACACACACAGCACACACACACACACACACACACACACACACACACAGCACACAGTCTGGTTGACACACTTACAGTGGCAGCTGCAGGGATTTGTCCCAGACGGACCTGATAGTAGGTCTTTATTAAATCAAAATGATCCAGATTATTGATAAACCTGAAAAAAAATCAAAGTCAAAACTACATCACCTGCACTGCAAACACTAACAATGCTTTGAATGTCCAGTTCTGTCCTTGTTACAAAAGTGGCATTGGAAATCCTTGTTGAAGACAGAGGTGTCCTTACCTGGACATTACATGGTCAGATGATCCATGTCTCTCTAAGCTGTCCAAGATCAAGGCATAGTGGCAGGCGATCACCTCCTGTAATGCAAACACACACAGGAGGAATTTACTGCATGGAATGGATGGGCATCAAACGTATCAAATGTATGATGGTGTAGTGGGTTAACATCAGAAGGGATACACTTAAGTAGGTCAAGTCTCACAAGTCTACCCCGCCCCCAAAAACAAAAAAATCATTAGACTAAGACATGCACAGCCTGCACAAGGGCCATTATATCTATGTGATGTGACCTCCAGGAAAGGGTTTGACCTACCTTGATTTTGCCAGAAATGAGCAGGCTGGTGAGATGACTTCTCCCTTCATGAGGGTTAGCAAAGGTCCTGCAGGCCTCCAGCTCATTGGATTCCACACACTTACGCAGCAGTAAGTTGGTGATGTCACTACCACTGACCAGCTAAAGGGGAAAAAATATTTGTGTAAATTTAGGGATATCACACCGCATAGCTAAACAATATTTGCACTATTTGCTTTATGAGTGAGTTGTGAGTGGTTGTATGGGGTATGATTTTTCACACACACACACACACACAGTGAATTCCTTTGACATTATAGGAACACATTTCAGACAGACAGACATATGTTAATAAATACAACAAATCCCTGAAGGGAGTCACTTACTCCACTACTCTTGCACAGCAGAGCCAGCAGTCCCCAGCTTAGGCCAAGCACCTCTCTCTGTGGGGTGGGGCCAGTATGGAGGTAGTGTTGACTCTGTAACATGGCCAACTTATAGACCTCCAGGAGAACTGGATCACACCTGGAATATGGGCATTGAGGAGGAGGTTACAGTGTCATTATCAGCTATAGAGATATCAGCTCGAGTTTTATGTTATAAGCTACAGTATAATTCCGCCATAATTCATTCATAGGTTAATGGGAAGTAGGTTAATAGTAGTAGTAGTAGTAGTAGTAGTAGTCGTACATGTGTGCAACGTGAATAAATTGAAATTGACATTCAGTTATTTATTATTTTTTTAACTTGTGAAATGTAACCTATGATCAGTCTAAACATGCTCACCCATTTGAGGGTTTCTCATCCACACGCGTCCGACTCTGAGTCAGAGAAGCCCCATCTCCTGCTCCGTCATGCGAGGCCGCGAAAGACAGCGCAGCTCTGGGGCAGGTAATGAGTTTGCCTCGGGGAAGAGGCATCCCATCACTAGGACGCGTAGCATCCATATTTGGGTTTTAAATCGGACTTGGTCAAGTAATCTCGCACAGTACAGTAAACGTGTCTCACTCTTCGGTAACAGTATCAGTAATGAAGTTTTCAGGCCGGTTCCCTGCTTATATACCTGAAGCGTAATAATGGCCAAGTAAACGTAAACCGAATGCATGGTCACAATTTCCTAATGGTTCTTTCTCAGCAACGGTTGCCACGCAGATTTCATTAAACAGAATTTCACATTCTACTGTCGAACGTCAAAATCCCTACAGTGGGCTACTAACCTTGTTGAATAAAATAGACCGATGTGGACAAATTCCGACATGCTCAACGACTTTTCTACTTTCAGTCATAAGTGAATGATTGGGCACATCGTTTGCTGACAACCATGTTTTGACTAGAGTTAAAATATGCACATAACAATACTAAAAATGTGAAACTAGGGCGACATCGCTCATTAAAACCTATTTTTGTTCCGAAGTGTTACGGCTAAACCTCAAAGCTATGGCCGGCGACCTTTTGTCAGGGTGCTAGTAGTCTACTGTCACGCAGCATGAGGCCATAAGCCCCCACTCTCTACATACTCTCTAACAGCCAGGTACCTCAGCACGAGACTGGAGCTCATCCACCAACACCCACCAACAGGTTATTTTGCTGCGCTCGACACAGAGTGAAGATAGTGTGTGTGCGTAGCAGCCTTCTGCGCGGTTTCAGCACCTTGGACAGCAGCAAGAACACCCGCGTGTGACTCGAATCCAAACCAACGACTCAAAAACTTTGTGGAGGGCAAAGGATATGAGACAAGGACAGGGGAGAGAAAGGAAGAGAGGTGAGGAGAAAAGACAGGATGAGAGAAAATGAGAAAAGACAAGAGGAGTTGGGAAAAGAGAGAATAAGGAGAGAACAAGAAAATAGAGGAGAAGAGAGGATGTTGAGAGGATGAAGAAAGGAGAGGAAAGGGAAGGAGAGGAGAAAAGAGAGTAAGAGGAGCAACGGAAAGAAGAGAGAGGAAGTAAGGTGGGAGGAAGGACAGAATAAGAAGAGAGAGGAGGAGAAAATAGAGAACTGAGAGGAGGAGCAGAGGAGAGAGCTGTGGAGAAGACTGGAGAGAGGAGGAGGTGGACATGGACCTGGACCTTAAGATGCTGGAGGTCAAATCCATAGGAGAAGCTTTATTAGTCATCACACCCACCAGTCTGCTCCCTGAACACACACACACACACACACAATATACAGACACTTACATGCACAACACACACACACACACACACACACACACACACACACACACACACACACAATATACAGACACTTACATGCACAACACACACACACACACACAATATACAGACACACACATGCACAACACACACACACACACACACAATATACAGACACTCACATGTACAACACACAAACACATACACAACATACACACACTCCATGCACAAAACATGCACACACTCACATGCACAACACACACACACACTCACATGCACAACACTCACAAAACACACACACAACACAGATTTTTTACTCTTTTTGTCATTTTCTCTCTCCCTCTCTCTCTCCCCTGCAGTCGAGGCACCTGAAATAGAATAGATGCTTTTCAGTCACAACCAGACTCCATCCTACAGGGTTCCTCTACTAGTAAACATCAACCTACATCAGCTCTACTTTTATTGAAACACACACACACATCTGTTTATCCCTATCCCAGACTCCTACAGAAGTTCCTCATCTCTGTCTTAAGCCCACAGATGCTAGAGAGGTCATGTTCCAGCGCCGTGCATCGTGAAGTACAGAGGAGGCAGTGATGTCATCTTCCTGTGCCATTTGCCCTTCTCCACCAGTGAGAGATGTCTGCTTTTACAAAGGGCTATGATGAGTAAAGGAAGTTTGCCTTATAGGGTCAAACAAAGATCAAAAGAGAAAAATGCAGCAAGTCCTTTCCTCTGTTTTTTTTTTTTGCATGGTGTGAATTTAAGTTTATCATGATCCTATTTTTATCATGATCCTATCCTGTTTATCATGATCCATCATCCTATTTATTCTTGTGTGTGTGTGTGTGACAGAGAGAGATTTAGCTTCAATTCTGTTGTATGCTATACACATTATTTTGTACTGTCTCTTTGAAATTGAGATATTATATCTGAGTGTTTTTTCCTTTGTCTTTGCCTTTTTCTCTCATTTTCTGCATCCTCTCTCTCTCTCTCTCTCTCTTTCAGACTGAGAGAAGAAGAATAATGTATAATTTTACAAAGTACTAAGCCGTCTTCTGCTCTCCTCAGTCCAATGACAGATCAAGACAGGTAGGAGGAAGTAAGAAGCAGTAAGAGCAATGGGGACATGGGAGAGCAGTAGAGAGACAGAGATAAAGAGAGAGAGACTGAGTGAGGGAGTTTTATGCATATAGTCCACTTTGTGCATGTCTCATTTCTTATTTCTGTTTACTTATATTCTAAAAAGGTCATGTTGTAACTGCTTGGGCAGTGCTAGAGAGTTAGAGAGAGAGATAGAGAGAGAGAGAGAAAAACGGAGATAGAGAGAGAGAAAAACTATACAGAAAGAAGATGTAATGTCCTGGCTGGAGGGTGGTTTTTGGGAGGATTTAACCACCATTAGTCTTCGGGTTTGAGACCCATTCCTCTTCTCCTTCAGGCCAAACCAATCGATACCTACTGATCGTTGCTCTTGTTTGGATCATTAGGACCGTCTTAGCCATTGATTGCTCTTGTTTGTCCCAAATCCCTTAAAGATTATGGCTGGAACATTGTGAAGGTTCTCTCTTTCTCTCGCTTTCTCTCTCTTTCTCTTTTTCAGTTTTCCTGCTCCCATCCTCTGCCTCTCTTACAGATCCATCACCCCAGCCAATAGAGTGCTAAAGTTCAAAACATTCCATTCAGGAAGGATTCCTCTTGTCCACTTTTCTAGAATATTCCTGTTTGTCACACTGTTCAGTCGAAGGCTATTTGAATGGAGAGAAACTCAAGAAATGAATGCTCACCAGTTATTCTTACACTGAGAGATCAATACAAGAATCAACTGATTGATTGGTTTATGAATGACAAGCCAGCAGGTCCAGAATCTGTGCACAGAACAAGAGTGCGAGTGAGTGCTGATGGGGATGCTTGTTGGACGCTTCCAAACAAAAGGAAAGATCATCTCTTCCTCCTCATCATCTTTTCATCTCTTTGTCATCTACACCTTATCCTCTTCATCTTGTTGTTCCTCTTGCTCCTTTTCTTTCTTTCCTCCACCTTGGTTTGTTTGATAGCTTTCCTGTCAGCAGGATCATACCAACACTTCCAGACTAACTTCTTCAAACATCTTGCTGGGTCAGATCAATCACTGGATTAAGAGGGTTGTCACTAAGAGGGGCACAAATACGTCCAGGAATGGACGTCCAGATTCATTTGGCTGCCAAACTACCTACTGATATATCTATAAACGATCTGAAAATGTTTCCAAAACTCTGAAAATTAAAACTTTGTAACCTTCTTCTTATAGTATAAGAGAGTACATTTTTTCTGTTTTTTTTGTTTTGACAATTAGTCAATATTATGTGTTGAGAGAGAGAGAGAATGTGTGTGTGTGTGTGTGTGTGTGTGTGTGTGAGAGAGAGAGAGAGAGTGAAAAATCCTGGATGAAGGGCAGATCACATCCTCTACTTTACTTTTCCATTCAGTTCTGTAACTTTAACTGTACCA
>JAIFZK010000002.1:332500-357500 GCA_027481765.1 Tenualosa thibaudeaui
GCTCTTTCTCTCACAAACCCAAAGACAGAGTGAGACCTTTTCCTCCTTGTGACCTTTTACTCATCTGTGTGACTCATCTTAAATACATACATCCCTCTTATTGCCTTTGTGATTCATCTTAAACAGATTCCACCCGCTCAGGTCTCTGTTTCATCCTAAACATTTAGTCAGCCCATGGCTTTGACACTCAAGCTTTTGACCTGTTTCACATGCAAATACAAACAATCATCATTAGTCCAACAGTCAGCCCTCTCACTGCTTACACTGCCCAGCCTCTGCCTGCTTTTGGGTAGCTTTATTCAGATTTATGTAACTAATAAAGCGTGTGTGTGTGTGTGTGTGTGTGTGTGTGTGTGTGTGTGTGTGTGTGTGTGTGTGTGTGTGTGTGTGTGTGAAAGATGAGGTTAATTATGCCCTTTGTTCTGTCTGAAAGGATATAAGAGAGAGAATTATGTAATAGTACAAAACTTTCACTCTCTCTGTATTACGTTGTTTATTTACAAAATCTACTTGCACACACACATACACACAAACACACACATGCACACACACACACACACACACACACACACACACGGGTAAAACAACACATTTCACTTATGATGAATGAAAATGTCACGTCTTGTTTTTGAGAATCTCCCTGTGTCTTAGCCAGGCCTTTGCCTCATGAATACAAAATTAGTCATAAATAAGTTACACAATAATTACAAGCGAGGCATGGGGAAGCATTGGTTATAAATCAGCCATTACATATCTATAGGGAGCAGAGGCAGCAGCCATAGACCAAGTGAAAATTTAACCCAATGAAGGTGAGGATGCTGGAGTACCTACATACACACACACACACACACACACATACGATGATGGTGATGATTCTGGACTGTGTGCTGACAGAAATGACTCCAAATGAGAAACCTCTTACAGGGAGGTTACGGAATCATTAAGACAATTTTCCAGGAAGTTGCAAGGTAAACACAAGGGTTTATTAATGACGTCTTGATGACACCCAGTAAGGATCTGATTCTGCTACACTGAATCAGAATCTTACTGGCTGTCATTAGAAACACCTACACTTTGCTAGTAACTGGAAAATTGCCTGCTCTGACATGGGTACATTGTTCTACATGTATTCTGACATGACCTAAGTAATGCTTCTATATTAAAATTTTAAGATATATATATGTATATATATATATATATATATATATGTGTGTGTGTAATTGCAGGTCATTTGCCATTGTTACTAAATAAACACATTTAGGGTCATTTCCGTCCATGGCTGTATCCCCTTTCGTTCAAACCCAATTTAAGCAAAAATAATAATGATACCAGGAATTTTGATCATTTGGAGAATTATAGCAACTAGAGATTCCATTTAATGATGATGTAATAATGGATGAAATTCTAGATCTGAATGGAACAATCCCAGGAAAAATTCTAAGAAAAACATGATCTCATGAGGTTTGTGTGAGGATTCAAGAACCCAAAGCCTTTAAATAATGTCCTCACATGAATAAACCGTTTAGACAGCCCAATGTGCCGTTTATATAATGAAACGCTAACCCCTCTCACTGTGTGTGTGTGTGTGTGTGTGTGTGTGTGTGTGTGTGTGTGTGTGTGTGTGTGTGTGACTCCAGACATCCAACATCTGCTTCAATGTTGAGATTGATTGAGAGCACATATGTTTTTACAAGAACTAGTATGTCACTCATTCAATCTCTTTCTCTCTCTTTCTCTCTCTCTTTCTTTCTCTCTCTCTCTCACACACACACACACACACAGATGAGCCTAAAATGGTGTCAATGGAGTGTTGACCCCTGCGTCTGATGATATATGACATCAATTTAATATAACCATTTGTGCATAGGGAAGTAATATTGTACTAACCTTTAATAAAATACACACACACACACACACACACACATACAGAGCCTGGGTCTGTGGCAATGTATTTATCAGCAGATTACATAGAATAAGAGACAGAGAGAGAGAGAGAGAGAGAGAAAAGAGAGGGGTAGAGAGCGAAAGACCATGACAGAGAGAGAGGGTGAGAGAGAAAGACCATGATTAGTCTAATTGAGACTTATAATTGAAAGTGTGGGCAAAACAAAAAATAGAGACAAAATGAATTAGAAGATGGGGAAGTGAAACATTGATCACCCTTGACTGGACACTGAGACGCTGTGTAGGTTGTTGACTGAATATAGAATTAGTTTAACTCAATGAACCCAATGACTGCATCATACATCACACTCTCTTTCTCTCTTCATCACAGACACATCAGCATCACACTCATTCACATCAGCATCACACTCATTCACATCAGCATCACACTCATTCTTCTCTGGTGCATCACTCACAGAGCTCTCATCACACACACATCCCATATCATGTGAAACTGCACAACCTGAGCTTTTCAACAGTGCAAGTCATTAGTTGCTATGATAAATGATTCGTAACTCCCTTCGTAACTCAGTATCCAACAAATGCCCATGGGGTAAAGCAAGGGTAAGGGAAATAAAACTGCCCATGTTAGCATTAGGTGCCATTTCACTATTCCGTCAGGTCTGCATCAGATCTGGCCACAACCACTTCCTGATGCACGATCACCCTCACCTTAGTATCGATTGGTATCACCGTGGGATCTCCGTGTTACTTAAGTGTGTCTCCCTGATTATCTGTTGTCTGGCCTCGTCAATCCTCCCAAGGATTAATCCCGAGTCAGCCAAATTACTCTGTGTTTCCCGCGACGTCTGTACGCCTTGTGCTCCTTGTTCGTGGACTCTCTCAGTTTCGGTATTCGGTGCATCCTGTTGCTTTGGTTTGTACTTGGAACACTTGTATCATCTCTTTGTTTTGATTCTTCGAAATACTTCTGAGCGTTGTAGTTATTTCTTTGTCCTCAGTTATTGGTAGCTGACGTTGACCTGAGTTTCGTTTTGTGGATTTATTCTGTTAATAAAACCCCTTTTGTTTCATAACCTTAATTCGTGTCCAGTCTGTGCCTGACTGCCCTGTTCAGCGTGTGTTCACTAGTGTTAGCTACTTTGCGTGTGTGTGTTGAGTGATAATCACCAGGGACTTATCATGATCATCACTACATCTTCTAATTTATGTGTGGTCTCATTACTTTCTCATTATTAAAATTGATTGTGTGTGAGTGTTTGTGTGTGTTTTGTTCTCTCATCTTCAGTTTAAAGATGTAAATTGTTCTGTGAGATTTGAGAAAAGTTTCAGAGTTTAGTTTGATTTAAAGGCTGGAAGAAAAATGTATCAAAAGAACTCAGCTGAACAAAGAGTCATTTTTCTTGAATGAATGCACCCTTCACCACTCAAAGGAAAATGTGTGTGTGTGTGTGTGTGTGTGTGTGTGTGTGTGTGTGTGTGTGTGAATGACAAAGTGTATACTCTTGACCACACACACACACACACCAAGGAGGATAAGGATCTCTTGCTACCATACCTTTTGTTACCATATATATATATATATACATGTTTGCAGGTCATTTGCCATTGTCACTACATAAACATGACATTTAGGGTCATGTCCGTCCATGGCTGCATCCCCAATCCTATGGGGAATAAGCAAAAATAATACCAGGTATGATACCAGGAATGGAATTTTGATCATTTGAAGAATTGCAGCAACTAGAGATTCCATTTAATGATGATGTAATAATAAAAGAAAAGAAAAGAATAAAGAATAAATCAAAGATTAAAGAAAAACATGATCTCATGAGGTCTGTGTGAGGATGCAAGAACCCAAACCCTTTAAATAATGTCCTCACATGAATAAACCTTTTAGACAGCCCAATGTGCCGTTTATATAATGAAACACTAACCCCTCTCACTGTGTGTGTGTGTGTGTGTGTGTGTGTGTGTGTGTGTGTGGGTGTGACTCCAAATATCCAACATCGGCTTCAATGTTGAGATTGATTGAGAGCACATACAGTGTATATTACAAGAACTTGTATGTCACTCATTCAGTCTCTTTGTCTCTCTGTCTCTCTCTCTTTCTCTCTCTCTCTCACACACACACACACACAAACACACACACATGCACACGCGCACACACACACAGAGAGAGAGAGAGAGAGATGAGCGTAAAATGGTGTCAGTGGAGTGTGGACCCCTGTGTCTGATGATATATGACATCAATTTAAGATCACCATTTGTGCATGGGGAAGTAATATTGCACTAACCTTTAATAAAATACATACACACACACGCACACACACACACGCGCACACACACACACACACACACACACACAAACACAAAACAGAGAGAGTGTCTGTGGGAATGCATTCATCAGCAGATTACACAAGATAGAAGAAGAGACAGAGAGAGAGAGAGAAAGGAAAGGGGTGAGTGAGAGAGAGAGAAAGCGAGGGCAAGAGAGAAAGACCATGGGTAAAATGAATTAGAAGATGGGGAAATGAAAGGAAAATAAAACTGCCCATGTTAGCATTAGGTGCCATTTCACTATTCTGTCTACGTTTGCCCTGTTTAGCGTGTGCTAGCTGCTGGTTAGCTACTTTGCATGCGTGTGTGTGTGTGTGTTGAATGATAATCTTCGGGGACTTCACTACATCTTCTAATTGATACGTGGTCTCATTACTTTCTCATTATTAAAAGTGTTTGTGTGTATGCGTGTGTGTGTGTGTGTGTGTGTGTGTGTGTGTGTGTGTGTGTGTGTGTGTGTTTTGTTCTCTCATCTTCAGTTTAAAGATGTAAATTGTTCTGTGAGATTTGAGAAAAGTTTCGGTGTTTAGTTTGATGAAGGAGCTGGATGAAAAAATGTAGCAAAAGAACTGAGCTGAACAAAGAGTCATTTCTCTTGAATGAATGCACCCTTCACCACTTTCAAAGGGTAGTGTGTGTGTGTGTGTGTGTGTGTGTGTGTAGAGTGTATACTCTCTACCACACACACTCAAGCACACACACACACACACACACACACACACACACCAAGTTGTTAAAGGTCTTCTCTCATAATAAAAGCTCACACTTTTTGGTATTGCAAAGGCCAGAATAAAATGTGCTGGAGGGAAAGAGAGAGGGGAGAGAGAGAGAGAGAGAGAGAGAGAGAGAGAAACGCCAAACATTCAGACAGAGCTCTGCTTAGACAGAGTTCATTGTTCTTTCTCTTTGGTTTGTTAGAGGCTTCTTTTGATGACCACTCTCAACTAAACACTCACACACACACACACACACACACACGACTGTCTCAAGAGAAATCTCAATTATGTCTCTTTCAGATGAAGCTAGCCTGTACGGGTGTGGAAATTTCTGAAAATAGCCTTGTGATTCAATACAATGCGGTGGAGAGCCCACACTAGACACACATACATACACATGCACACACACACGCACACAAACACGCTTAAAACGTGCACACACACACTCACACACACACACACAGACAAAAACACACACACACTCACACACACACACAAACACACCCAGACAAAAACACACACACTGACAAAAACACACACACAAACACACGCGCGCGCGCACACACACACACACACTCACACACACAGACAAAAACACACGCACACACAAACACACGCGCGCACATACGCGCACACACACTCATATACAGACAAAACCTCACACACGCACTCACACACAGACAAAAACACACATACACACAAGGAGGATAAGGACCCAGACACAGGTCACCACTGTTTTGTTTCACATCGAGACAAAGACACACACACACACACACATAGCATAAAGCACCCTAAAGGGTCATATATCAGTGTATAGGGACAACTGAGCTCTTCTCATCTCATTCAGTTTTGTTAATATCATCAAACACTGGAATAATCCCACAGACGCACACACGCACGGCCCAGTCTGCCAGTGACCAATCAGAATCCACCGCCACGCTGTCCAGCCGCACTGTTCTCACTAATACGCCAGTACTAGTGGGTCACCTCATCGCCTGACGATGGTTTTGAAATGCAATGCAGCCTCTGGTGCTGCTGTTTTGATTTGTCATTGTCATTCTTGCCTGTCTGAGAAGTGGCAGATGGTGGACTCAGATAGGGGATGGTGAACTAGTTCACCAGAGTCCCAGCAGGCGAGGCGTTCTCATGGAGGGATCTCGTCGACTCCATCAGGAGACCTTTTCCCAATAGTAATGAGATGCATTAACTCTTTACACCCCAGACAGACAGTTACTCCATTCGGTTAGCTGCGGAGCTGGTGTGTTTGGTGTGCAATGAATAATTATGTTGACCTAGTTCTTGCCATGTTTGCTATCATTGCCATAAGCTAATGTGTTGTCCAGTAGACCTAATTAAATATATATACAAATAGATGTAACTCCAGAGTACCCCATTAAGGTAGATGAACACTCCCAAATAGCTGTACCAAGGTGTTTTGATATTGAATGTTGACATATGTACAGTAATAGCTGTAAGTCAAGAGCATCCCATTAAGGTGGAAGAATAACAGTGGCTCTCTCCTGGACAGAGAAGGAAATTCAGCTGGTAAATTATATGACGTGGCCTGCCTGGATGGATGGATGGATGGATAGATACATAGACAGACAGACAGACAGACAGACAGACAGACAGACAGACAGACAGATAGATAGATAGATAGATAGATAGATAGATAGATAGATAGATAGATAGATAGATAGATAGATAGATAGATAGATAGACTCTACGGCAAACACAATTTATTTCCTTTTCTTGTTGTGTTCTCCATAGTTCTACAGCAAAGAAAATAAAATATGGTTCTACATGGTCCCTCAGTAAACCATATGGTTCCATAATAAAGACTCTACATGATCCCTCAGTAAACCATATGGTTCCATAATAAAGACTCTACATGGTCCCTCAGTAAACCATATGGTTCCATATTAAAGACTCTACATGGTCCCTCAGTAAACCATATGGTTCCATATTAAAGACTCTACATGGTCCCTCAGTAAACCATATGGTTCCATAATAAAGACTCTACATGATCCCTCAGTAAACCATATGGTTCCATAATAAAGGCTCTACATGGTCCCTCAGTAAACCATATGGTTCCATCTAAAGTAAAGACTCTACATTGTCCCTCAGTAAACCATATGGTTCCATAATAAAGACTCTACATGATCCCTCAGTAAACCATATGGTTCCATAATAAAGACTCTACATTGTCCCTCAGTAAACCATATGGTTCCATAATAAAGACTCTACATGGTCCCTCAGTAAATCATATGGTTCCATCTAAAGTAAAGGCTCTACATGGTCCCTCAGTAAACCATATGGTTCCATATTAAAGACTCTACATGGTCCCTCAGTAAACCATATGGTTCCATATTAAAGACTCTACATGGTCCCTCAGTAAACCATATGGTTCCATAATAAAGACTCTACATGGTCCCTCAGTAAACCATATGGTTCTATAATAAAGACTCTACATTGTCCCTCAGTAAACCATATGGTTCCATAATAAAGACTCTACATTGTCCCTCAGTAAACCATATGGTTCTATAATAAAGACTCTACACTGTCCCCCAGTAAACCATATGGTTCCATAATAAAGACTCTACATGGTCCCTCAGTAAACCATATGGTTCCATAATAAAGACTCTACATGGTCCCTCAGTAAACCATATGGTTCTATAATAAAGACTCTACATGGTCCCTCAGTAAACCATATGGTTCTATAATAAAGACTGTACATGGTCCCTCAGTAAACCATATGGTTCTATAATAAAGACTCTACATGGTCCCTCAGTAAACCATATGGTTCCATCTAAAGTAAAGACTCTACATGGTCCCTCAGTAAAGCATCTCCTATGTAAAGCATCTCCTACATCTCCCTGTAATACCTAGACTGTAGTCTCAGTGAAGCATCTCCTGTTTCTCACTGTAAAAACATCTCCACAGAGTCCCACAGTGAAAACAACTCACCTGCCGCTTTCACGTGCATGCCTTTCCATTATATGTATTTCATTTGGATTATTTTATGAGCTTAAGAGCGGAGTGTGTCACTGGGTTCACATCATGCACCTGGCATCTATTCTATTTCATGCAATATTTTTTTTATTTTTCTATTTGTGGTAGCTTTTTGTTCTAATGCTTTATTTTGGCCAAAGGGGTACAGATGCTCTCTCTAAGCCTCTGATTGACCTGTTTTAATAACCTGTCTGCCAGGTAAATCACAGAAATTATCCTCAAGGCCTTTAAGTGGAGCACACACACTCACAAACTCATTACACATATACGCACAAACACACACACACACTTATTCTCACACACTCATATTAAATCCTAGCCCTTCTCCTCACGTGGCTGGGTGGGGGGGGGGGTGGGGATGGGTTTCATTCAGAAGCACAGATTAAGCTGTTTCACGTGACTAAGGCAACAAATCCCTCTCCGTCTCTCTTTCCCTCTCTCTCTCTCTCTCACACACACACACACACTGAGGGAGAGAGAGAGAGAGAGGGAGAGAGACGTGCACATACCCTTACACACACACACACACAGAGGGAGAGAGACATGAACATACCCTCACACACACACACACACACACACACACACACACACACACACACAGAGAGAGAGAGAGAGAGAGAGAGAGAGAGAGAGAGAGAGAGAGACATGAACATACCCTCACACACACACACACACACACACAGAGGGAGAGAGACAAGCACATACCCTCTTGCACACATACACACACACACACACAAACACAGAGGCTTTTCCACTTGGTGGAGAGGTCATCCATTGGAAATCAATCATATAAGGCATAAAGTGAAGCATGTTGTCTTTACTAATGGAAGGCAGAACTGTATTGGCCTACTTAGACAAGAAGACAAGTGTGGCATAAAGTAGCCTGTGATCATTCTCAGGTGCTAATGAGGACATTTAAACTATTGATATATGGGAAATACAGCAAAATAAAGACAACAAGAGAAAATTGTGTTTGTTCGTTTGTTTGTTTTTTTGTGACTTTAGACCTGGCAGGATGGCTATTTTTATTTGATTTAGTTTTTGTTTTCTTTTTGTTTTTGTTTTTTTTGTTGTTGTTTTTTTTTTTCATCTTCTGCGAAACCTGTGAAAAGGAAATCAATACTTCCTCATTAAGTTCCTTCAGGGCATGGGTGATGAGCGCAAGAAAGACGCTGAGTGTGTGTGTGTATGTGAGAGAGGAACGAGAGACAGAGGTGCAATGAGGGTAATTAATTCAGCACAAACTAACGCGCACGGTACTGGTAACGTTCACGCCCTGGATGGTGTCTGGATAATAATTGGTGTCCGATGATTACCTGAGTGCAGTATTTAGCCTACATGAGTCTTTTCTGTGGACCCCGTAAACACAAAATAATTAAATTATGTTAAGATTTTAATAGGGCACAATTTGTTATAAAGGGGATGTGGGAACATGTGGCTCTACTCTCTGATTCTGTCAGAGGTCACTGCCGCCAGATTACTGGAACAAACTGTCTTATCATCATGAAGGCGACTGAAAGCTTCAGCATGGTAACAAATAAACACGGCTATCTCCCGACAGAAGCGAAAGGAACCTTCCACTTACAGAACCGGGATTTGCAAATAAATAATAGAACAACAGAAATGATAAATCGCCATATCTATAAAATATTCAACATCTGTGGGCTAAAGAAAACGGTTTCTTCTTTTCGAACGTGACGTTCATTCCACCTTAGAGTGGCGGCGGGGCACAGATTAGGCGTTGGAACTCCGCTTCCCGCTTCCTGTTCCCTCGTGATGTCTCGAGCCAGCTTTCTGCAGCCCGCGCACTATATAAACCATGCGCGCGCCGCAAACGGATTACAACAGGGAACAGTTCCGTGGTGCTGAAATCTCAATCGCGCACTCACACTCGAGCAACACACAAACCGCGGTTTTAGCACTGACCACACGCACGTCTTTTCTCAAATATGGAGGCTCCTTTGAACGGATTCTCTTGGAAACTTTTTATACTTTCTTACTTATTTGTGGAGGGCTTGTCCCAGGACTTTGGACAGCAAACCCAGTTCATTTGCACATCGGTACCCAAGGATATGGACATATGCTCAGCGACGTTACAAAACAGTGTTCCGGGAGAGGATTTAAAGACCACGGTCATGCAGCTCCGGGAAACGGTACTTCAGCAGAAGGAAACCATTATGAACCAAAAAGAGACCATACGGGAATTAACCTCAAAGCTCACACGCTGTGAGAGTCAGAGCGGGACTGACTCAGGTGATTCTCGAGGCGGTGGACGGAGAAAAGAGCCCGGGACTAAGAACACCATGGGGGATGTATCTCGAGGTCCGTCAGACACACTGACGCAGTTGTCACAGACTTTACAGTCTCTCAAACAGAGATTGGAAAATCTAGAGGTACGTACTGGTCTGTTTCACACAATTATAATTCAGATGAATGTCTGATGCTGAATAGGAGTCATTAACTGTTCGTTCAGGCATTAGATAATTTATATTTACAGTTTAGCCGGATTTAATCCACGTGCCCTCTTGTTTAAGGTTCCGGAAACTGTTTTAACGATTAGGTTAATTAAAAGCAAGATCAAAATATCATCTGAGGACAACGGCTGATTTGACAAATTTAGTCACCGGCAAACTCTGCTGGGGTCGAGGACAACGTGAGGCAGCAGCCTAAGCTTCGGACAACTTAATCTGGCTTTGGCATTTACGTGTCCTCGGCAAAAACATTGGCGCCGAAAGTCTCCATTATTTATTTATTTATTTATTAGTTTTTCTCCCGGTATTTTTTTCTCCCGTTCATTTTACTACATGTAATATTGCTCTGTTGCATTCTATCTTTTAGCAATTCAGTCGAAATAACAACTCGGTACAAGCTAACAGTCTGAAGGATCTGCTGCAAAGCAAGATCGACGACCTCGAGAAGCAGGTGCTGTCCCGCGTGAACAGTTTGGAGGAGGGCAAGACAGGGCTGCGCAACGAGACGGAGCAACGCGGGCGCGTGGAGTCCACTCTCACGTCCCTCCACCAGCGCATCACGGACCTGGAAAAAGGTAAACGTAATGGACCGAGAGGAACTTTTGAGCAGCGTGGCTCTTGTGCTGATTTAAATTGTTTTGACTAATACATAGTCGGCAAGGGGTTTAAACGTAATTATATCTGCCAGTTTATTGCGGGTGAAATCAACATAACATTATACGCATTGACAGTATAAATGACCTCCTCGCTGCAGTGTGTGTGTGTGTGTGTGTGTGTGTACTCTGTGCGGGGGTGGCGTAAGATAAAGAGCTGCATTGCTTTGCATATCAAATTCCAAATGACCAATTTCACAGTTTACCTGCGTGATTTACTGAAAGAGGCAATCAGAGTGAACAGCTGCATCGCCGCCTGTCTTGTGAAACTGCCAGTAATTTATCGCTGCAGATCTCATCGGCACTCTCTCCCGGTGTGTCCGACATCAATCTCTCTCTCTCTCTCTCTCTGTTAGAACTCGCATGTTTGTGTGTGTGCGCACGCACTGAGCACCACCGAGCACCGCTCCTCACTCGCGCTCGTTATAGTCCACATCAAATCAGGGTCGTAAAAGTGGAGATGGTAGAGAAAGAAAGAGAGAGAGAGAGAGACGGGGAGCGAGCCCATTCCGCTATCATTGACTGGATCAGAGGCTTGACACTGTCTTGAGATTATCTCGGATTCAATATTAATTGTTTTTTTTTTAATCCATGAGATGGGCAAAGTCTTGAAGAAAATGTCTGTTTATTTTATCAATGGCATCACCTCAACCAAGGAAGCACTGCTTGTGTTTGAAAGCATCAGGTCCTGAATGCAGTGTCTGTTTCTGTTGTCATGGGCCAGGGCTCCTCTCTGTGAAAGATCTCATTCATTAGTTGGTGATGGTGTGTGTGGGTGTGTGTGTGTGTGTGTGTGGTGGAGTATTCTTACGAGTTTTTTCTTATCTATTTCTGGAGAAAGAAGCCATAGAGCCCAATGTGAAATAATTAGTCCTGTTTCTGTGTTCAGGTTTGAAGGAGAACAGGCCACTGGATAAATTCCAGTTGACCTTCCCACTGAGAACCAACTACATGTACGCCAAGGTAAAGAAGAGCTTGCCGGAGATGTACGCCTTCAGCGTGTGCATGTGGCTTAAGTCCAACGCCTCGCCAGGCGTCGGAACTCCCTTCTCTTACGCCGTCCCAGGTCAAGCCAACGAGCTCGTGCTCATTGAGTGGGGAAATAACCCGATGGAGCTCCTGATCAACGATAAGGTACAGGGACTAACATCACTATCTTGTAGTATTTAGGTAATATGCAGGGTTAAGGTACGGGGACTAACATGACCATCTTGTAGTATTTAGTAGTCCGCTACTCGCAACTGAAAGGAGAAATATGGTGTGAATCAATCCATAGAAGAAAAAAAAAATAAAATCCCATAAAATCTGATATAAAGTAAATCAAATAATGAACTGACAGCTAATGTTAACTGAATGGGGCATAGGGAAATGAATGGGGCATAGGGAAATGAAACTCATAGCACCATTCAGTTAGTGTTCACTATTTGGTCTGCATTGTATGAAATTTTCAAAATCTTTTTCCTACCGACGGTACTCGGTGACCTGGAACAACAGGGCTATGGATTGATTCACACCGTATTTCTCCTTTAAGCTCTCCACTGTCCATGTCAGAGCCTGATTACTGATCTCACTTTAAGGTGGGGATCACACTGGGTAGTGGCAAACTCCAGCACAGTGTCAGTATAGTGCAGTATATTATGGCTCTTGACTTAAAGATTCATAATTTCTTCTGCTGTTCTGGTCTGATTAACTGAGCTGGTCCCACTGTTGCCAAAGCTGCTACTGGACTTTCTCTTAACATTCTAATGAGGTGATTGTGTAAGATCACACTGTAAAGGATCTGCACAAGGAATTTAACATCTCTCCTCCTCCATCTCTTTAACATCTCTCCTATGTACATCTGCAGGACAAAAAGAAAGATTATTGATAGGAGAGACTGGAGAGACTAGCATAATAAACCAGCAAGCCACCAAGATTAGTTTGTAAGTTAGTTGCTTAGTAATTAACTAATAGAGCTGATAAACAAATGATCTGTCATCGATTAAAACCATTGCCTTCTCCCTTCTCCCTGTTTAGTTTTTGCATTTTGTTTGTTTTTTGTCTGTTTCTTTTGGACTCTGTGAAGTGACCATGTTGGGTTAGCCTGGTAGGAAGAGTCTGGATGCTCCTGATAGACATGCGTTTACTGGACACTCATGATAGACATGCGTTTACTGGACACTCATGATAGACATGCGTTTACTAAACACGCATGATAGACATGCGTTTACTGGACACTCATGATAGAAATGCGTTTACTGGACACTCATGATAGACATGCATTTACTAAACACTCATGATAGACATGCGTTTACTGGACACTCACGATAAACATGCGTTTACACTCACGATAGACATGCGTTTACTGGACACTCATGATAGACATGCGTTTACTGGAGACTCATGATAGACATGCGTTTACTGGACACTCAAGATAAATATGCGTTTCCTAGACACTCACGATAGACATGCGTTTACTAGACACTCACGATAGACATGCGTTTACTGGACACTCATGATAGACATGCGTTTACTGGACACTTATGATAGACATCCGTTTACTGGACACTCATGATAGACATGCGTTTACTGGACACTCATGATAGACATGCGTTTACTAAACACTCACGATAAACATGCGTTTACTGGAGACTCATGACAGACATGCGTTTACTGGACACTCATGATAGACATGCGTTTACTGGACACTCATGATAGACATCCGTTTACTGGACACTCATGATAGACATGCGTTTACTGGAGACTCATGATAGACATGCGTTTACTGGACACTCATGATAGACATGCGTTTACTGGACACTCATGATAGACATGCGTTTACTGGACACTCATGATAGACATGCGTTTACTAGACACTCACGATAGACATGCGTTTACTGGACACTCATGATAGACATGCGTTTACTGGACACTCATGATAGACATGCGTTTACTAGACACTCACGATAGACATGCGTTTACTGGACACTCATGATAGACATGCGTTTACTGGACACTCATGATAGACATGCGTTTACTGGACACTTATGATAGACATCCGTTTACTGGAGACTCATGATAGACATGCGTTTACTGGACACTCATGATAGACATGCGTTTACTGGACACTCATGATAGACATGCGTTTACTGGACACTCACGATAGACATGCGTTTACTAAACACTCACGATAGACATGCGTTTACTGGACACTCATGATAGACATGCGTTTACTAAACACTCACGATAGACATGCGTTTACTGGACACTCATGATAGACATGCGTTTACTAAACACTCACGATAGACATGCGTTTACTGGACACTCATGATAGACATGCGTTTACTAAACACTCATGATAGACATGCGTTTACTAAACACTCACGATAGACATGCGTTTACTGGAGACTCATGATAGACATGCGTTTACTGGAGACTCATGATAGACATGCGTTTACTAAACACTCACGATAGACATGCGTTTACTGGAGACTCATGATAGACATGCGTTTACTGGAGACTCATGATAGACATGCGTTTACTGGAGACTCATGATAGACATGCGTTTACTGGAGACTCATGATAGACATGCGTTTACTGGAGACTCATGATAGACATGCGTTTACTGGAGACTCATGATAGACATGCGTTTACTGGAGACTCATGATAGACATGCGTTTACTGGAGACTCACGATATGAAATGATGAAAGGCGGTACTAGGGTACTAGGGTACTAGGGGCCTCTAGCCTTGCTTGGTTTGAGTATAGACACTGGGAAATCTAACTTACTATCGTTCATTACTATTTAAGTGTTATGATCATTTACTATGTTGTATTTTTTTTTTTTACTGTCAACTGATGTCTCACCTCACTTGCCTCACCTGACTGTGCCACCTGTGACAGGTAGCAAAGCTGCCTTTTCTCATCAATGATGGCAAGTGGCATCACATCTGCGTTACCTGGACGACGCGGGATGGTGTGTGGGAGGCGTTCCAAGATGGAGTATCAAGGGGCACAGGAGAGAACCTGGCCCCATATCACCCCATCAAACCCCAGGGGGTGCTCATCCTAGGGCAGGAACAGGTACACACACACACACACACAGAACAGAAACCATGCATGTGTTATTCCACTGGTATACATACTTTCTTCCTCTCACCAGGAATACACTCAATCACACACACACTCTCTCTCTCTTACTCTCTCACACATACAAACACACACACACAGACATGTGTTCCTGTGTGATTCCACTGCTAATGTGCAATGTTTCCCATCTCCTTTCGCCAGGACACGCTGGGTGGTGGTTTTGATGCCACGCAGGCGTTCGTAGGCGACCTGGCCAACTTTAACATCTGGGACCGCAAGCTAACCGTGGGTGAGATATACAACCTGGCCACGTGCAGCACAAAGGCCCAGGTGGGCAACGTCTTCTCCTGGCTGGAGACCAGCATTGACATCTATGGCGGTACCTCCAAGTGGACCTTCGAGGCCTGCCGCCAGCTCAACTGAACCCAGTTCAACACAGAAGAACCACCGTAGAACCACAGAGTCATAGCCAGGGGCTTCTCCAGAACTGTGGTTCAGATTTCCAGATATTTCTGGATATTTCCAGATATTTCCAGATATTTTTTTGCCACTGGTTTAAAAGAAAAGAAAACTAACAAAGAAGACAAAGGACACTGGGGAGGGAGGGGATTTCCAAAGACACAAAAACTATGACTGCCATCCAACCAATCAGTTCACTGGATTTTCTAGTCGATGTTTAGGATGATTCTTCTTCCTGTATGTGTTTTTTTCCTGCTTGGAGTCTTGGCTAGCTTGTCCTGTGGTCCTCCTTTTGAGCGACGTTTCCAGGTTTTCTAGACCGATGACTAGCACAGTCTAAGGGGTTTTCTAGACCGATGACTAGCACAGTCTAAGGGGTTTTCTAGACCGATGACTAACTTAGTCCGGGGGGTTTCTGAGTCACAGGCAGTCGGTAGAGCACTGTGTTTCACAATTCGCTTATAGGCACATATTTATTCTGTTTTATGTTAGTTTCCTTTTCTTCTGCAATCTCCCTTGCACAACAGCCAGGCAGGTTATGCCTTTTACAGACCACACACACACACACACATCCATACACATTCAAAAACGCACACATGCTTACACCTCTCTCACATCGTACATATGCACACTTGCATACACACACCACTCTGCTGCAAGAGAAACACTTTGTCATTTAGTGAGCCCCACCCCCACCCCTCCCACTTGTGGATCACTGTGGATTTAAAATAAGAATGTAAACCAACTGGATACACAAAGGCTTTTTTTTAAATGTATCTGAAATTATTTTATTGTTGTTTTCTTGTCTCAGATGCATTGGTATATATGACACATCTTTCTGATTACTGTGGTTATTGTTTTCATTATATTCTTTGTTGTCCAACTGTTATAAATGACTTTATTGCCAATATGTTTCCAAGCCTTGGTGCCTTGGACAGTGGAAGAAATCGATGGAGGAAGAGTTGAACACTTGTGTGTTTGTGTGTGTCTGTCATTCCATAGTGTTTCTACCTGATTGTGTATATCTGTACAGACCTGAGCCATTCTGAGCAGACATACAGTTTTACCGAAATTATTAAAATGTGTGTGTGTGTGTGTGTGTCACAATGTGTGCATTGTGCATCTATGTTTTTTTGTCTGCATACAGTATGTTAGAGTGAGACAGAGAAAGAATGTGTGTGTGTGTGTGTGTGTATCATTCCAGGAATGTTTTCCCTGTACAGTAAGCATGAGCCTGGTTTGTGGCTGTGGCTTTAGATGAACAAGTCTGCTTCTCCAACGTCTCCTCCTGAGTGAATGTGCTTTTATACTGTATAATTACAATGCTACAAGCATGGCAGCACTGACTGGATTCAAAATCTAATTTTCTAATAAAATTGTGATACTGAAAAGTGAATGAGACTGAAGTAGATTCTTCTTTTCTTTTCTTTCTTTTTATCTCTATTCTTTTCTTTCATTACTGCTTGGGAAACTAAGTACATATAAACCTCCACAAACTCACATGGAAGCATGCTAGGCTCTTCTTCTTGCACTCATTCAAAGGTATACACACAGAATGTGTGTGTGTGCGTGTGTGTGACCCATGTCAGTTTGTGTGAGTGCTAAGCCCCATCCATGTGTGTGTGTGTGTGTGTGTGTGTGGTTGATGTGAGCTCCAGACTCCATCCATTAAAGGTGTTCCTGTTTCCCATGAGACCTACTGGGCTTTAAGGACACTAACCGCAGACACACTGAAGCCCACTCAGGGGTGACCTCACACTTGCACACACAAACACACACACACCTCACGACACGACCTCTAAGGTCAGGATAGTCATCCTGCTGGTCATGACCAGCCCCCCACCCCCCCATCTCTCTCTAAATGAGGTTCTCTGTGTGTTATAATGAGCCTGTTGCTGACAGCATTGTGAAATGGCACCGATGTGTGTGTGTGTGTGTGTGTGTGTGTGTGTGTGTGTGTGTGTGTGTGCAGCATGTGTGTGAGAGAGAGTGGTTGTGTGTGTTTCTACATATGAAGTCTTTTCAGTGGATTCCTCAGTCTCCTTGTTGTTGACAGTTGTCTCCTTGTGGGTGTCCGGTGTCCTCTTGCGATGGCTGGGCGGTCACCGTGGTGACCAGTAACCACAACAGCTTTTTAGCCCATGTTTGGCATTTCAAATGAAACAGGACCCTGAGTGGGGTCTCCACCAGTGCCTGATGAAAAATGCATGAACACTGAAAGTAAACAAGAGCGAATCAAAGTAGGCCACTGCTGAAGGGGTCATCCCAGGAATACACACACACACACACACACACACACACACACACATTCACACACCACACACACATGCACACACACACACACAAGCACACTAGCAAGCTCCAGTGTCATTTATCACACAGGTTTACTTTTGTGAATGACCTCTGAACATGTGATTGTGTGTGTGTGTGTGTGTGTGTGTGTGTGTGTGTGTGTGTGTGTGTGTGTGTGTTCATGTGTGTATAGAAGGGCTTGCTGCACACCACAGTTGGTTTTAACAAGCTTCTGTGACACACACACACACACACACACACACACACACACACACACACACACACACACACACACACAGTTATAATTCCAATAGAATGCCATGCCTCTGGTTCATTGTGTTTGTCCATGTATGAATGTGAACTGTGTGTGTGTGTGTGTGTGTGTGTGTGTGAGTGTCTGTGTGCACACACCCACACACACACACACACACACACACACACACACACACACAGTTATAATTCCAATAGAATGCCATGCCTCTGGTTCATTGTGTTTGTCCATGTATGAATGTGAACTGTGTGTGTGTGTGTGTGTGTGTGTGTGCGTGTGTATGTGTGTGCAAGACAAATGTCACCGTAGGTTAATAATTCCTGCCACCCAGTCATTATCGATGTCTGAGGTCTGATTTCACCCCTGCTGCGAGTTCTGAGAAGGACTAGTCTCTCACTCTGTCTGAATGTATTTTGTAGCTGCTAAAAAAACAGATGTGCTGCCTTCGGTACACAAGTCTCACTACTACAGTGGGGGTTGGTTGGAAAATAGCAACAGATGGAGAAGAAAAGTATCTGGTATTGGTAGTATTGGCATCCTGAAAGCACAGGGTTTGTGGCACAAAGGAGGAACATTCAGCAATGCACACTGACTCTTTTAAAACTACTTTGTACCTGGTAGAGGAATATTAAATCTATTAAACATGTGTAATCAAACTAATGCTTGCAAGGTTTCATAAATCATAGCTCCATATATCAAATGCTCTCTGAGTAAAAACATCTCTGACATTTACAATATAGACATATGAATGCAGTATACTATATATATACTATACTATATATAACTATATACTCTTTAAAATTACTGTAATTCCTTAAGTGAAGGGGATGCAGCAACATTGCCGTTGTGGATTGGCTTGGACTCGACTCACACGCGGGTGTTCTTGCTGCTGTCCAAGGTGCTGAAACCACGCAGAAGGTTGCTATACACACGCACACACACTATCTTCACTCTGTGTTCAGCGCAGCAAAATAGCCTGTTGGTGGGTGTTGGTGGATGAGCTCCATTCTCGTGTTGAGGTACCTGGCTGTTAGAGAGTATGTAGAGAGTGTGGGCTTATGGCCTCATGCTGCGTGACAGTAGACTACACGCACTCTGACAAAAGGTCGCCATAGCGTTGAGGTTTAATGCGGCTTTACTTTGACATTGTTAGTATTCATATGTACATATTTTAACTTTATTCAGATCATGGCAGTCAGCAAACGATGTGGCCAGTCATTCACTTATGACTGAAAGTAGACAAGTCGTTGAGCATGTCAGAATTTGTCTACATCGGTCTATTTTATTCAACAAGGTTAGTAGCCCACTGTAGGGATTTTGACGTTCGACAGTAGAACGTGAAATTCTGTTTAATGAAATCTGCGTGGCAACCGTTGGTAAGAAAGAACCATTAGGAAATTGTGATCATGCATTCGGTTTACGTTTACTTGGCCATTATTACGCTTCAGGTATATAAGCAGGGAACCGGCCTGAAAACTTCATTACTGAAACTGTTACCGAAGAGTGAGACACGATTATTGTACTGTGCGAGATTACTTGACCAAGTCCGATTTTAAACCCAAATATGGATGCTGCGCGTCCTAGTGATGGGATGCCTCTTCCCCGAGGCAAAATAATTACCTGCCCCACACCTGCGCTGTCTTTCGCGGCCTCGCATGAAGGAGCAGGAGATGGCGCTTCTCTGACTCAGAGTCGGACGTGTGTGGATGAGAAACCCTCAAATGGGTGAGCATTTTTAGACTGATCATAGGTTACATTTCACAAGGTAAAAAAATAATAAACAACTGAATGTCATGTCGATTTCAGTTTGTTCATGTAGCACACATGTACTACTACATGAACCTACTTCAAACAAAGAAACAAACACACGCAAAAATGAATGAATGAATGAATGAATGAATTTTGGCGGAATTATACTGTAGCCTATAACATAAACCCATAGCTGATATCTCTATAGCTGATAATGTTACTGTAACCTCCTCCTCAATGCCCATATTCCAGGTGTGATCCAGTTCTCCTGGAGGTCTATAAGTTGGCCATGTTACAGAGTCAACACTACCTCCATACTGGCCCCACCCCACAGAGAGAGGTGCTTGGCCTAAGCTGGGGACTGCTGGCTCTGCTGTGCAAGAGTAGTGGAGTAAGTGACTCCCTTCAGGGATTTGTTGTATTTATTAACATTCACTCTGAAAATGTGATTCTACAGTGTGAAAGAAATGTGTGTGTGTGTGTGTGTGTGTGTGTGTGTGTGTGTGTGTGTGTGTGTGTGTGTGCGTGCACGTGTGAGTGTGTGAAAAATGTTACCTCACAACTCAATGATAAGGGAAATAGTGCAAATATTGTTTAGCTATGCGGTGTGATATCCCTAAATTTACACAAACATTTTTTCCCCTTTAGCTGGTCAGTGGTAGTGACATCACCAACTTACTGTTGCGTAAGTGTGTGGAATCCAATGAGGCCTGCAGGACCTTTGCTAACCCTCATGATGGGAGAAGTCATCTCACCAGCCTGCTCATTTCTGGCAAAATCAAGGTAGGTCAAACCCTTTTCTGGAGGTCACATCACATAGATATAATGGCCCTTGTGCAGGCTGTGCATGTCTTAGTCTGGTCCATGATTGTGCAGATTGTGAGTCTCTGTGAGACTTGACCTATTTAAGCGTATCCCTTCTGATGTTAACCCACTACACCATCATGTGTGTTTGATGCCCATCCATTCCATGCAGTAAATTCCTCCTGTGTGTGTTTGCCTTACAGGAGGGGATCGCCTGCCACTATGCCTTGATCTTGGACAGCTTAGAGAGACATGGATCATCTGACCATGTAATGTCCAGGTAAGGACACCTCTGTCTTCAACAAGGATTTCCAATGCCACTTTTGTAACAAGGACAGAACTGGACATTCAAAGCATTGTTAGTGTTTGCAGTGCAGGTGATGTAGTTTTGACTTTGATTTTTTTTCCAGGTTTATCAATAATCTGGATCATTTTGATTTAATGAAGACCTACTATCAGGTCCGTCTGGGACAAATCCCTGCAGCTGCCACTGTAAGTGTGTCAACCAGATTGTGTGTGTGTGTGTGTGTGTGTGTGTGTGTGTGCTGTGTGTGTGCGTGCTGTGTCTTTTATAGCATTCAACTCTGATATCCTCTTGAGTTGAGAGTTGGGTGTGTGTTTTCTTCTAGGCATGTGGTGAGGACAGCTGTGGAAACTGGCGTCTGCATCTTGCCATCATCATAAGCATGTCCAACAGCCACAGTCTACTAAAGGAGGCCATTGCAAAGATGGCAGAAACCTTGGGTAAGAACCTTCTAACCTACCAGTTCTGGTCTAGAGATTTTACCAGACCAAGGGAGCATTTCAGTAAGATATACTGTACCTTAGTCTAATATTTGGCCATCTTACTCCAACACACAGCATCCAAAGGTCAGATGTTTGCTGCACATTTCTGCCGAATGGTGCTGCAAGTAGATTTGGATCTCTTCCCCAAGATGCCTCTGCACAGCCTGGTGGGAGAGTGGATGGGGCTCTTGGCCAAGATGCAAGAAGAGGTCAGACAGACTCCTTCAGTGGCCTCAGCACAGCGCCCCGTGGACCCTGAGAAGAAGAAGGTTCCCCTGTCGCGGGAGGAGTTCAGAAAGCTCATTGGGCCTCTCCTGCCACCAGCCGTGTGTGTGCAAAAGTCTGAGAAAGCTCTCGCAGGAGTCACCCAAACACTGACTGTGACCTCAGGACAGCAACCTGCCCACCCTGTGGACTGTGGACCAAAGGATGAAAACGCTCATGCTGAACTCCAGGAGAGCACACACCTCCCACAGTCCAACACCAAGACTCTCAAGAGAGGAACCGCAAAGAAATGGTTTAAGAAGGTTTGCATGTATTACTGTATGACTTATAGAATTGGTTATTTCATCAAGAGCTTGTGTGAAGGCACTGAATTGGTCTTGTATTTCTAACTGCATGCGTGGTGTCACTGAATTGGTCTCTCTGTGCTTACAGATGTCTTGGCTCAGCCGCTTTGGTAGTAAAACAACGGACTAAGTCATCTCCTTGCCAACCAGCTCCAAGGCATCGCACAGTTTGACTTCCATCAAGAATTTATTTTCTTACTTTAAAAAGTAAAAGGTTTAATTAAATCATTAAAGTATTTTCTTATTGAACCTTTGGCTTTGGTGGTTTGGTTCACACATGCACTTCACACCCCACCATGTTTACGGTTGTCTATAATATGTAGCGTATATTATGACATATTCACTATCATAATGCATTTCTGAATGGTCCATTCTAGGTAATATCAAAAATGTGGTTGGGTTTGGATTTAGTCACACATTGTGAACCCAGCAGTCGTCTACACACGCACACACACATACACACACACACACACACACACACACACAACACACAGTGCAGTATTGTCTCGTTAAGTTGACGGGCTGAGGGAGTGGAGGTGCACATCACCGTGGCAATTATGTGTGACACACCCGCAGATCTTCAGCAAGTAGACAATTGTGTGTGTGTGTGTGTGAGAGAGAGAGAGAGAGAGAGAGAGAGAGAGAGAGACAGAGAGAGAGAAAGTGAGAGAGAGAGAGTGTAGTGTGTGCCTGTGTGTGAGTGGGTGTTTGTGTGTCTAGTTCTGTGTGTGTGAAAAAGAGAGAGAGAGTGTGTGTGTGTGTTGAATAGTCAGTCTCAGCAGAGCCCTGAATCTGCCAACAGTGTAAACAGCACTAACTAACCCCACTCTCCAGTACCCCTGCCATAAGCTCTGAAAAGGAGAGAGAGATAGAGAGAGATAAGGAGGGAGAGAGAGCTGGAGGGAGGGAGAGAGAGAGGGAGAGAGAAAAAGAGAAATAGAGAGAGGAACAGAGAGGAGGATAGAGAGATCTTCAGGTGGAGAAGGAGAGAGAACTAAATAATAAGGAAAGAAATGAATAAATAGTAAAAAAAAAAGAAGGGAAGAGAGAGGTATACATATATGCATGAAATGACTGAATAAGGAGAGAAGAAGAGAGAAGGAAGGATTCAGAGAGAAAGAGGGAGGTGCAATGGGAGGGCAGTGATGTCTGGGAGCTGAGCCAAAGTGGATGTTCTATAATCAGGTCAATCAGAAGATTTCCTCCTGACCATGTCCTAATGGAACCTCTCCCTCTATCCCTCTCTCTCTCTCCCTCTATCCCTCTCTCTCTCTCTCTCTCTCTCTTTATATATCTCTACCCTCCAATTCTCTATTTCACTCCCTCATTTTTTCTCTCTATTTCCCTCACTGTCTTCTCTCTCTCTTAAACATTCTCTCATCTCCATCTCTCATTTCTTTCTTTCTCTCTCTCCCTTCTCTCTTCCCACCGCCCCCTCTTTCTATCTGTCTCTTACTCTCTCTCTCTCTCTCTCTCTCTCTCTCTGTGTCTATATATCCCTTCCATTCGGATTCTCTCTCCCTCTCTCTCTCTCTCTCTCTCTCACACACACACACAAACACACACTCATACACACTCTATTCCGTTCTTTTTCCATCCACCTCACCTCTCTCTCACACACACACACAGGCATATTTCTATTTCCAACCAACATGACTCAGAACTGGACTAAAAAACTGGAGCTGAATAACGAGGGCTGGACATCTCTGAGGACGTGGATCCAAACACAGCAGCCACATCGCAGGGAGCCTGGCTTTGTGTGTGTGTGTGTGTGAGAGAGAGAGAGAGTGTGTGTGAGTGTGTGTGTGTGTGTATGCATGTATGTGTGTGAGTGTGTGTGTGTGTGAGTGTGTGTGTATGTGTGTATGTGTGAGTGTGTGTGTGTGTGTGTGTGTGTGTGTGTGAGAGAGAGAGAGTGTGTGTGTGTGTGTGTGTATGCATGTATGTGTGTGAGTGTGTGTGTGTGTGTGTGTGTGTGTGTGTGTGTGTGTGTGTGTGAGGATATGCCTGTTCATGAGTTATTTGTGTGTGTGAACATTTGGCACAGTCATGGATCATGGATCATGTTCATCTTAAATGTGTTTGTGTGTGTGTGCATGTGTGTGTGTGCCAGTGTGTGTGTGTGTGTGTGTGTGTGTGTGTGTGTGTGACTGAGTTGTATAGTGAAGAGAGAGATGTCTCAGACAGATAAGAACTGGACTAGAGGCACAAGGGCATTACATACAGACATGAATGGATGCCAACAGAAAGCAGATAATTAGATATGCTTACAATACACAACAGCAAATAAAACACACACACACACACACACAGTTGAGTGTTCAAATCTCTCATCTCTCATGGTCAACGTGAAGACAGCCGGGGGGGGGGGGGCTGTGAGGGTGTGTGTGTGTGTGAGTCAGAGAGAGAGGGAGAAAGAAAGAGAGACAGAGAGTGAGTGTTAGAGTGTGTGTATGTGTGTGTGCACAAGCTTTGGCATTTTTCCCTTCCTGAGTGTTATTTTGTTGTTTTGGTGTGTGTGACTTCAAGGTCATTCCTGTTTTCAGTGTTTCTCCCACATACCATAGAGGGAGAAACCAAAGAAGGAAATTCAGTGTGTGTGTGTGTGTGTATGTGTGTGTGTGTGTGTGTGTGTGTGTGTGTGTGCTAAGAAGCTATGCAAACCTCTAAAAGCTTAAAGGAGCCATATGTAAGAAATTATTGAAGTAACTTTAAAAAAGATGTCCCCTCATCAGGGGTAGAGGAATCTCATTAGATTAAAATATTATTATATATTATATATTAAAATATTACCTCTACTGTCAACAACAATACAGCCTGTATATCCACCGCTGAAATTGGCATTTGCAGCCTACAAGTGTTTGTGTTTTGTGTTTTGGTTTGGGTCAGTGCACCACCTACCAAT
>JAIFZK010000002.1:367500-370000 GCA_027481765.1 Tenualosa thibaudeaui
GCCGACAGAGACCAACACCCCATCACCTTTGCTGCCTCCTCTCTCAATCCGTAATCCCATTTTTGTCAACACACACACACAGACACACACACACATAAACACGTGCACACACACATACACATAACCCTGGCCCTCTTGGAGTGAGATGTGTTGGAAACTGATGAAAGGGCTTGTGTTTGCGTGTGTGTGTGTGTGTGTGTGTGTGTGTGTGTGTGATGTGTCAGGAAGTGATGAAGGGGCTTGTGTTTGCAACAGTAAATATCATTACTCTCCTGACGCTTACACAAGCACTGCAGTTTACTGCCAAAGCAGCCCACTTCCACGCACACACACACACACACACACACACACACACACACACACACACACACACACACATGCGTAACCCCCTCCCTGTCTGGGAATTCTAGCAAAGCCCCTTCGTAAGATGGGCTATAATCTAAGGCTGAATGAGATTTGCAGCTTTTGTCTCTACTCCTGTCTGTCCTCATCTAAACCTTCTCTGCTGGAACATCTCTACTCTTGCTGACTGCACTCTGCTAAACCTTCTCTGCTTAGAACCAGTCTGGTCACTGCAGGTAGAACATTTATATTGAGTCTGACTGGACAGTGCTGGTAGAACCAGTCTGGTCAGGGCTAGTACATCTGTACTGAGTCTGAGACACTGCAGGTAGAACATCTCTACTTAGAACCAATGTGGTCACTGTTAGAACATTTCTACCTTCTAGAGTTCTGGTTACTGCTATCTATCTATCTATTTATTTATCTGTTTGTCTGTCTGTCTGTCTGTCTATCTATCTATCTGTCTATCTATGGGCAATTCCACACAAATTTTCACGTCCATAGCATCAAACAAAATGCCATGGTTAAAGTTAGTTCTACAACCAAGAAGTGTAAATGCTCAAATGTTATGAAACACATGTGATTAATGTCCAAATTTTATCAAGCTAACACAAATTAATCAAGCAGACGCATACGTCACTTTCCCTGCCAGCGCCCTCCTCAATTTGACTTTGACACTCAATTTACATTAACATAGTCAGCATGGAAACTGCTGCAAACTACAGCCTAACTTGTGTTAAACTGAGTCTTTGGTCGCTTTTCTCTTCTAAGGTAACATGAAGTATACAAGTATACGTAGATCAATATGCGCAAGACCGGTTCAAAGACAAATGTTTATCTGAAGGTTCACTGCCTACTGACACGAGATGGTAAAGCAGCCTACAGTAGGCTAGCCTAGCCTAGCCTAGGAGGTTAAAAAATAATGTGGTCAGTCACCCTTGCCACCCCAGTCATAGACAACCTGTGGCAACGACACTTTCACGTCAGGTGTAAAGGAAACCGTGGTGCGCCACTTTGCTGTAGCTTGTGGGCTAGGGTTAGGGTTAGGGTTAGGGTTAGGGCTGCTGTAACTAGAGGCATGTGTGACATTCTTCTTCACAAAAAATTAAAGGAGAATTCTGGAACTTTATATGTGTGATTAATTGTGATTAACTTAAAATTTCTATTGTTATTTTTTAAATCGATATGTATTCATACACACACAGACGCACAGTAGGAAAATTACCTTCCTGTCCATCCTCATGTGAACTCCATGAGAGGAAAATGCTGAAGTAAAGACACACATGCACACACACACACACACACACACACACATAGACATATAAGGGCAGTGATGTTCCTGTCCATCCTCATGTAAACTCACTGTGGAAGATGATGAACTAAAGAAGCACAGACACACACACACACCCTGTAGGAGATCAATCCAGCGTCCACCACCAGCAGGTTAACTAACACTACTCTGACATAATGGCTTACAGACTGTGTGTGTGTGTGTGTGTGTGTGTGTGTGTGTGTGTGTCTGGACCCTAGTTTCCTGTGAATGATTTAGAAGGATTTTGGCATTAAGACCATTAGCTTCCATTCAATACAACACCAAGGTTTAATCATGAAGATTTGCCATAAAACACACACACACACACACACACACACACAGCACATCTCCACAGAACATCTCATAATGAAAGGATGTTGTAGACCATTCACCAGTTCACATAAGGCCAATAGTTAAACAACCCACACTCTGCAGATCTCAGCAGAGTTCAGCAGACACACACACAAACAGACAGACACACACACACACTGTTGTTATGAAAACCTGTGACAATAGTGTTCAACAGGGTTGCAGTAATATTTTTGGCAGGTGCTAAGTGATTCATAAGAGGTGCACACGCACACATACACACACACACACACACACACACAGACACACAGAGTCTCCTACAGACTCATTAAAGGTTACAGCTTGCTGAGCTTCCTACAGGTACGCGCCATTACTGCAGCCTTATTTTAGACTCTTTGACTTGAACACACTCTTTCTCATTAGCAAGAGACACACGCCAAACACACACACACACACACACACACACACAATATGCTTGTCTGGGACCTTACTAAGTGCACGAGCCAAGCACACACACACACACATGCACACGCACAC
>JAIFZK010000002.1:380000-385000 GCA_027481765.1 Tenualosa thibaudeaui
GACTGGACGAAACGGATGACATCGCTCTTGATGGAGGGCCACCAGAAGCGTCTCCCAATGAAGGCTTGGGTTCTACTGGGACCGGGATGGCAGGAGAGTCGAGAAGAGTGCCCCCACTGTAGGACCTGTGAACGAACAGAACTGGGAACATACAGGCGATTAGTAGGACACTGACTGGGACCCGCCTCGTCTGCTTGAGCCGCCACAACGAGCGACTCAATGTCGAGGCGGGCCGCTCCAACAATCAGATTAGACAGAATGATAGGGTCTGGGTCAGGGCTCTCTTTACAAGAAGTAAACTGTCGGGATAATGCATCGGGTTTAGCGGGTTTAGCGTTATGGCCAGGATGGCGGTAGGACGGTAAGAGAGATTGAAATTGAAACGGGAGAAAAATAGGGACCAACGTGCCTGTCGGGGGTTTAATCTTTTAGCTCGACTAATGTACTGTAGATTTTTATGAGAGCTATGCTCTCACTCTCTCTCTCACACACACACACACACATATTCAGACCTATGCTCTCTCTCTCTCACACAGACACACACACACATACACGCACACATATTCAGACCTATGCTCTCTCTCTCTCACACACACACACACACACACACACACATACACACACACATATTCAGACCTATGCTCTCTCTCTCTCACACAGACACACACACACACACACACACACACACACACACACACACAATCAGACCAATGCTCTCTCACACACACACAATTTCACACACACACACACACATATTCAGAACTATGCTGTCTCTCACACACACAATTGCACACGCACACACACACACACACATATTCAGACCTATGCTTTCTCATACACACACAATCTCACACACACACATTCAGAACTATGCTCTCTCTCTCACACACAATTTCACACACACACACACACACACACACATATTCAGAGCTATGGTTTCACATACACACACAATCCCACACACACACATTCAGAACTATGCTCTCTCTCACACACACAATCTCACACAGACACACATATTCAGTCTTATGCTCTCAGACACACACAATCTCACTGTAACCTCAAATCTCCTGATAAGACTGTTACGCCATAGGGCACGCATGTTCACACACACACACACACACACACTCCATTATGTATATGCTTTATAAGACCTTCCTTTCCTTGTCAGTTGGTACAAATCCAGCTGATCCAAGAAGAGGCAAACACATCATTTCCACCACATAAAGACCACATAAAGACCACATAAAGTGAGTGTGTCTCTTGGTTTGCCAGCGAAAGAAAGCACTCTGCTCTAGCACTAAAGGCTGCTCTTCGACAGTGAGTTTTAAAGAACCTGTTCTGGCAACAGAAATGTTCTTCTGTGTTGAGTTTTACCACCTAATCTGCTTCTGCAACAAAAGCCGTTCTTCTGTGTTGAGTTCTACCAGAGAATTTGCTTCTGCAACAAAAGCCATTTTCACTAATGAGAAGCTGCTGCTCTAGAACAACATCCTTTGGGCCCGAGACAGATGAACAGTTTATGTGATAAAATCATAATTTTGAGAGAGAAGGAAAGAGACAGATAAATAAGCAGATGGAGAGAAGGAGAGAGAGACGGAGAGAGAGAGATGAGAGATGAGAGAGGAATTTAACAGATAAAAACTAAGTGAAGAGAGAGAGAGAAAGAAAGAAAGCACAAGTTAATGAGGGGAACCAACTCAACTGATCTCTGACACAGTAAACTAATGAGTTTAATGAGCTCCAGCTGAAAACAACAACACCACATCTCAAACGATGAGAAAATGGCTAAATAATCACATTAAAAAGGAGTAGAGAAATGCCAGAGCCAAACCCAATGGACAAAGGATGAGGCAGTTTTGATCATTATTCCTAGATGGTAAAAAGGTCCTCACACAGTGATTAGTGAATGCATGATTACATCCATTCCACGGGTATCAGCGATAGAGTGATAATCTCATTCAGTAGCCTAGAGATGAATGCAGCCTGGGGGAAAGTTGTTAGTCTTTCAGCAAAGTTGTCTTTCAGTTCTTTAAACAAAAGAAGACAGACTGTTTTGGATTCACTAATGCCCTGGGCACACTGCCTGCGGGTTTACTGGGTGTTGATTTTCCTTTCCGTGCCATTTCCCATCACCAATAGATTAAAGCAACCACCGCACCTGCGGAATGCATGTGTGTCAGGTTGAACAGCCCAGACTGAGAATTGAAGACCCATATTGTTTCCACAGCAGTCACGGAACAAACCCCTTCAGTGTCCACTACACAGGCAGTGTGTCCAGGGCATAAGTGTGTGAGGTAATGTTCTGGCGTTGGCTGGTGTGTGTGTGTGTGGTAATGTTCTGGCGTTGGCTGGTGTGTGTGAGGTAATGTTCTGCCGTTGGCTGGTGTGTGTGTGTGTGTGTGGTAATGTTCTGGCGTTGGCTGGTGTGTGTGAGGTAATGTTCTGGTGTTGGCTGGTTTGTGTGTGTGGTAATGTTCTGCCGTTGGCTGGTGTGTGTGAGGTAATGTTCTGGTGTTAGCTGGTTTGTGTGTGTGGTAATGTTCTGCCGTTGGCTGGTGTGTGTGTGGTAATGTTCTGCCGTTGGCTGGTGTGTGTGAGGTAATGTTCTGGTGTTGGCTGGTTTGTGTGTGTGGTAATGTTCTGCCGTTGGCTGGTGTGTGTGTGAGGTAATGCTTAAGATAAGCTGAGAATTAGAACCAGATCTGACTGAATTAGAAAACAACAGTTTGTGTGAAGATGGCCTTTAGAACCTTTAGAACCTTTAGAACCTGGTAATGGTGCGGCAGCCCGCTGGTTAGGTCTCTCTCTCTCTCTCTCTCTCTCTATCTATCTTTTATCTTCTCTGTCTATCCATCTCTATCTCTCTTGTCTTCTTTTTCTGTTATACACACACACACACACATACACACAGTTTGAATGTCAAATACAAGAGTGAAGATAATAGAGAAGAGAAGTGGTGGAGAGATGAGAGAAGAACAGAGGAGAGAAAAGAAGGGAGGAGAGGAGAGAAAAAAAAGGGAGGAGAGAAGAGATTAGTAGCAAGGAGGAGATAGAAAGGAGGGATACATGGGAGATGAGTAGAATGATAGAAAGGAGGGATACATTAGAGATGAGAGGAATGATAGAAAGGAGGGATACATGAGAGGCAAGTAGAACGATAGAAAGGAGGGATACATGAGAGACAAGTAGAACGATAGAAAGGAGGGATACATGAGAGATAAGTAGAACGATAGAAAGGAGGGATACATGAGAGATAAGTAGAACAATCTGTGTAGTCCAAGGGAGAATAGAAGGTCTGTAAATGCCCTTATAACAGAGCCATTACCATTTCTGAAACAGAGATGGAGGGTGAGGTGTGTGTGTGTGTGTGTATATGTGTGTGTGTGTGTGTGTGTGTGTGTGTGTGTGTGTGTGAGAGAGAGAAAGAGAGAGAGTTGCAGTGGTGAATCCATTTGGATCCATATATTATAATGACATGTGTTTGTGTGTGTGTGTGTGTGTGTGTATGTGCATTTCCCTAGCGGGAAAACATCTATGCTTGCTGACAAGTATTATTTTCAAGTAGTTAAGAAAGAATCTCCTTTAGTGTGTGTGTGTGTTTGCAAGAGAGGGAGAGGAGATGGAGAGAATAAGAAAGAGAGAGAAGGAGTGTGGGAGTGAAATAGCTGGAGGAAGTAGAGAGGCATCTGTGCTTTTAGACATGTAGAAACGCCTGAAGAATTTTAACAGCTTGGACTAAAAGCTCCAAGTCAGAGGAGAGAAAGACAAGCTTCTCATCACTCTCTCCTTCTCTTTTCCCCCTCTTTCTCTCTTTCTTTCTCTCTTTATCTCACACTCTCTTTCCACCTTTTTCCCTCTCCCCCTCGCACCATCAACACCCCCTTCTCTCTCCATCTCTCTATCAACCCCTCTTCTCTCTCTTCTTCTCTTACAGTAGTTCTTTCTCTCTCTTTCTCCTGTTTCTCTCCCTTCATCCCTCTCTCTCTGTCTGCGGGTCTTATAAGCTTCATGTTGTCTGATAGTGTTAAGGGAGGGAAATCCTCAGTCTTGGCTGCATCTCTGATTTCCTTCTAGAACCTTCCTAGCGGCTCTCCGGTGACTCCACTCTTTCATCTTTTGTGTGTGTGTGTGTGCATGCATGTGTGTGTGTGCGTGCGCATGCGTGTGTGTGTGTGTGTGGCTCTGAAATGTAGATTGCCATTGTCTTTGATGCAGCCGTGCATTGTGTGATTCCAGCAGACATAGGGATCAGTGTGTTTCATGTAACCTGCCTCTATCAGGAACGCTCAAACACCTCTTAGAGCCCACAGCAGGCTATTGTTCAGCTCTGGATACATTAGGGAAAGTGTGGAGTGCACACACACACACACACACACACACACACACACACAACACACACACACACACACACACGCACACACAACAAACACACAGACACACGCGTACATACACACACACACACACACACACACACACACACACACACACACACACACACACACACACACACACAAACACACACACACACACACACACACACACACAACAAACACACAGACACACGCGTACATACACACACACACACACACACACACACACACACGTGCACACACAACAAACACACAGACACACGCGTACATACACACACACGCAAGCACACACAACACACACACACACGCACACACAACAAACACACACACACACGCGTACATACAGACACACACACGTGCACACACACACACACACACCACTGTACCCATTTGAGACCGTCTGAAAGCAACAGAAAGCTGTTGGAAGGAGATCCCCTGTAGAGTCCATCTGTGGAATACTGACCACGGCTCTGTCTGGAATTCTCTGGAAGACCATCCCGCCTGCCTTTATAGGTCATATTTCATGCACCTGCTCACATGGAAAAGACCTTCTGGAAGATTCTGCCATTCCTGAGTGGGATATAAAGGCTGTCAACATACATACATTCTGCTTACATGTGACAGACT
>JAIFZK010000002.1:387500-417500 GCA_027481765.1 Tenualosa thibaudeaui
TGACACACACACACACACACACACACACCTGTGTCTGCCTCTGACACACACACACACACACACACACACACACCCACACACCTGTGTCTGCCTCTGACACACCCCCCCCCACACACACACACACCTGTGTCTGCCTCTGACACACACACACACACACACACACACACACCTGTGTCTGCCTCTGACACACCCCCCCCCCACACACACACACACCTGTGTCTGCCTCTGACACACACACACACACACACACACCTGTGTCTGCCTCTGACACACACACACCCGCCTGTGTCTGCCTCTGACACACACACACACACACACACACACACACACACACACACACACACACACACACACCTGTGTCTGCCTCTGATGCTAATGGGGGATGAATGTATCTCAACATGAAAAATAACAATGAGAAAAAAGATGAACAATAATTGATCTCTTTATTTGATTTCTCTGATCTCTTTATATCCTTTCTGAGAGAACTCACACGCACACACACACACACACACATTCACACACACACACACACATAAAGACTGAGAGTGTGTGAGCTAGAGAATGTGATCAGTTGTGAAACAGTGCACCCTGGAGGCTGAAACTTGCAATGGCAAATGGGGTATTCCACCACACGTGTGCACATGTGCTTAAGTGACCTGGGGAAATGAAAGGGTGGTTGATGGTGATCCTGAGAGTGGGGCTTCATTCTCTCTGCTGAACAAAGCCAGCAGGCTCTTCTGTCTGTAGGGGGTTTGCTACTGTCACTACTACTATCAAAGATCACTGAACCCTGACCAAGACAGAGCAACAGAAAACGTTACAATGGGAGTAAATGTGAGTAGTTCCGGTCTACATTTGTGGGAGTGTCACATTACATCACAATATAATCCATGATCTTCTCTATCAGCGTATGAGGGTTCAACTCTGGCCTGCATAAAGGGGGATCCCCCCCCCTTGCGAAAATAGAACACAACTAAACAAATACGACTGTGTGCTGGACTGGGCAACTAACAAACAAACAAACAAACAAGCAAACAAACGGAACTGGGCAGCTAATAAACCGCAGACACTGCCTATATGGGTGTGGGTGTGTGTAGGGAAGGGGGGTGCGGTGGGGTGGGGAGTGTCCCTTCTTTCACTGGGAGACTGTTGTATATGTGTACATGCGAGATGTGTATATGATGCATATGTGTACATGCGAGATGTGTATATGTTGTATATGTGTACATGTGAGATGTGTATGTGATGCATATGTGTACATGCGAGATGTGTATATGTTGTATATGTGTACATGTGAGATGTGTATATGATGGATAAGTGTACATGCGAGATGTGTATATGTTGTATATGTGTACATGTGAGATGTATATATGATGTATAAGTGTACATGCGAGATGTGTATATGATGCAAATGTGTACATGTGAGATGTGTATATGATGCATATGTGTACATGCGAGATGTGTATATGATGCATATGTGTACATGTGAGATGTGTATATGATGGATAAGTGTACATGCGAGATGTGTATATGTTGTATATGTGTACATGTGAGATGTATATATGATGTATAAGTGTACATGCGAGATGTGTATATGATGCATATGTGTACATGTGAGATGTGTATATGATGTATATGTGGGATATGTTATATGATTCTCAGAGTCAGAGAATCCAGGAGGCCAATAATCTGGTATTTGATCTGCCTTGGGTCAGGGTGATGAGACTCAGGGACATGAGCTGTGTGTGTGTGTGTAACAAAGTGACAGATACAGGCACTCAAATTAGATGCCAAATCAAGAATCAATCAAGAACAAACGTTCCAGGCAACAACTCTGGCAACAAGTGATTGACCTCCCATTCTCAGGGGTGTAACCAGCAAGAGATTTGTTCAAATGAAGCATTAAGCTCTTTCCAAAGCTTCAGAAGTGTAAAGGCATCACTAGTGGTTGCAATAGGATTTCCCAGGTGGGGGAACTCTCAAATTGTGTGTCAGCACATCAAAGTAAATGAATTAACCTGTTCAGATACGATAGTGTCACTGTCGTTCCAAGTATCACACTAGTTATTTGCTGTCAGAGGCAGACACAGGCGGGAGGGTTTATTTTGGTCCATCTAAACTGAAGCAAACTGACTGGGCTGCTGAACTTTAGTTGGGGTGCAGCCCCTGATGCTGCTCTGGGCTATGGCCTAACAGTGGATGCTTTCATTCCCCTAATCATGGTTAAAATATAGAAATTGGAAAGTGATATTTAGTCGCATCAGCTTAAATCAGCATTTATAACGAAATAGTAAAAATGGAGTATATCACAGCCTGGACAGGTTGGAACTGTCCATTCACATGGCCACTGAAGACACTAAAAGTCACATTAAACACTAAAATATTTATTCTCAGATTCATTATCAAAACATCATATGACATCTATTCCATGCTTCCATTAGACTTTTTGTTCAGGATTATCGTCTTCCTGTTCTGGGCGGTGGCAGGGTAATGGTTAAGCTTAAGGAAGCTGGCTAGTGTGCAAGTAGCCTGAAAAGTTGTGAGTTCAAATCCCAACTACCACTGTTGTGCCCTTGAGCAAGGCACTTAACCCTATGTTGCTCTAAGGGAGACTGGCCCTCAACACTTGATAGTTGACGAGTTGTAAGTTGCTTTGGATAAAAGCATCTGCTAAATGGGTAAATGTAAATGTATTCTGTAGTCAGCATTTCCAGGAAATATTGGAATATATATTGGAAATAAACTGTGAACTTCAGTTTGCATCCTCTCATATTTCCTCCTTCCTCCATCTTAGTCAGGAAGACAATAACATCAGCCTATACAAACCTTTTTCCAGTTAGGAAACTATTCTTGGACATTTCTATCTGACTTCGCAGTTTAAACCTAACGTTCGTTTTTGACCAGCAATTGGACAGAAAGCTAGAACCGTCTAGAGCCGTCTACTTTGATATTACTTCACCTTCAACTTTTGACTCAACTCGGACATCCACTTGCTTTGGGTGGAACTGCAAAATGCAACGACTGAAGGCTATCTGCATGCTTGAAGCACCGGCATCAACTGAGAACATGGCACCAGAAAGTGACTGGCTGAAGATGGGCAGATAACTGTGTATTTGTGTAGATGGAGCCAGGAGATAATGTTAGGCTACATTTTGATTTGATGAACAACACAGTGAAGAGAGAGGAGGAGAGCAAGGTACAAATTTCACTGTACACCATTAGTAATGAGTAGATAAGCAGTTGTGATTGGTCCCTAGGCTTTGATTGAATTAGAAATTAGTTGATAAGCAGTTAACGAGTTGATAAGCAGACAAATCTGCAAAACAAATTTAAATCAGCTAGCGGTGCATCTGGGTTTGTACCCAGACTAACATGTCAGTTAAACAGAGAAAAAAATACTTTACAGAAGGAGAGCTGTTTGTCCTCCAACTGCTCTCCCACTTGTCGATCAGCATTGATCTTCCAGTGGATGTATCAAACAACAAACACAAATGGCAGAATCAACAACAACAAGAAAACACAATCAGAATGCACATGGAGAGGGGGCAGCTATGCACAAAATGTAAGGTGTAAAGAGGTGTCCGTCAAATCAAACAAAAGGTGTGTGTGTGGGTGTGTGTGTCCATGTGTGTGTGTTTGTGATTATGTGTGTGTGTTGATGTGTGTGTGTGTCTGCATGTTTGTGAGCATCTGTGTGTGTGTGTGTGTGTAGGCTGAATGAGAGGGTAATGGATGCACCCCTCATTCCCAAATAATCAATGGGTGAAATGGCACAAGTGAGATGAGAATGTAGGGCTTAACAAAGGAGATTGGTGCGACTCTCAGAAACAATTAATTACCCAGCCAGAGCCCAATACATGAAACAGTGCCTGGGAATGTAAGGAGCAACAATGAACAGCACTGGTGAAAGCCTGGACTGATGAGACTGGAGCAGGGTGAGGGAAGACACTAAAGACATGAGAGATGGAAAAGAAATTGAATGAATGTGTGTGTGTGTGTGTTTTGGTGAGAGAGGGAGAGAGACAAAGAAAGTGAGAGACAGAGATGGAGACAGAGTGGGGAGTGAGAAAAAAATGAAAGAAGGTTAAGGAGAAAGAAAGAAACACATTTTCCACCTGCATGATGAGCAGCAGTGCTTGTGGTGATTTAGTCTAACGGCCAAGGAATCCATCAACCATACAGTGGTCAGAAAGTGGTGGTTTTGATTTGTGAATTCATCTCTATCATGGTGCCATGATTTAAGGCATATTGACGTTGACAAATTGGTTCTCAGTGAAACACGTAAATAAAATATGTAAAAATAAACATGTTACTTAAACCAATTGCTGGATGATTCAGATGGGCTCTGGTCTGGCAGTTAGGATACATAACGAAAGGAAAGTTGGCTGAGATTAAACAAATTTTTACACAATCTTACATGATCCATCCAGAGAGGATATTTTAATTATTTAAAGAGAAACAGTGAGCCTATGACTGCGTGACTTTGCACTCTGATAGTGTGTGGATGTGTCCCAAGACCTGGTCCAGACCCAGCGAGTGAAAAATAGGACAGGCCCTCTTCTGAGGAACCCTTCACTGTTCAAAACCACAAGGATCACCCACAGGTGAACACAACCTGTACCATCCAGAATGACAGGCTGAGACGAGGAAGAAGACGAAGAAGACGAAGAGGATCTACTCCATATAGAAAGAGACAGACACACTGACAGGTCCATTTTGCAAGGACTGAAATCAGAATTCTAATAATCACATCCATGGATGTTTCTGATGTGTCTTTACACTCAGGACTGAAGCTGGAGTGAGGAATTCAAGCAAGTCAACTGTTTCATTCTGTTGCCATGGCTTTCCTTATATCCTTGTTACTTGTCTTTAAACACAACGGGGCAGCATGTTCCTGTTCTGCCATCCGTTTCCCAAAAGCATAGTATTGGACAATTGCATTGCAACCAACAAAATGATCTATTTTTTAGCAATTACAGATGCCTTTGTGAAACAGACCATAGCTTCCTGTCCTGCCTCACAAGTTACCTGCTCCAGATTGCTAGAGTAGCACTAATCAGTATCAATCTCTAGTTGATAACTCAATCAAATTTGAGTATTTCATGTCCTTGGAAAAACCAACCAACCACATATGGATTAAACAGGACACCCCCCAAAATGTAAACACTAGCCTACCAGCAAAACAGCAACATTAGCAAACCAAACCCTTCTGAGGATTTAAGTTGTACTGTATCATATCAAAACACAATAGAGGAAAATGCATACGTCCATGTTTAGAAAACCCAGTGACTGAAATACCATACTGAGGCCAGAAAGCTTCCATCCTCCTTGGTTAATAGAGAATATTCCCTTCGACCAATTCCAAACGATTAAACACATATGTGACTTTGAAAAGGTTTTTGAAAAATAACGCTCAAGACATCATCCAAAGGTTCAAGAAAAGAGACACAAGAACACAAGACACAGCCTACAGTAGAGTTAAAGAACTTACCAGAAAAAAGTCAAATCAAGTACTTTTTGTTACACAGTACAGTAATCAAGCTAATTAGAAAAAGCAAATTATCAAGAGGAATAAAAAGCAATGCCTTCCTGAAAGGAGCACGACCTGAGGTACCCATCAGAGCTTTAAAAGAGCCCCTACCATAAGAGACAGTCTTGTGAAGAGTTGTATTCCTCCTGAACAGAACAAAGCCTGGCTACTATAAGGTAACTATAAGTCTGGAAGTGTGGAAGTGTTTTTTTTACAGATACAACATCAAATTGTGAATACAGTATACATTCATTTATCAGTCAGCACTTCAAATAAAAATGCAGAACATCAAGTAGTTAGGTAGTGAGTTAGACAAGCGAGGGTAGAGTTGTAGGTGTGGCCTATGGAAAACCCAGACCAATCACAGTCAAGAGACTATGACTCCAGAGTCTGGAGATGAGTTAACAGACTTCCTATTCCCATAGGGTAAACCAATACATAATTTTCATTTTCAAATAATTTGATATTGTATTTTGCTGGAGTTATAAAGTTTGCATAGCCAAGGCTGATGAAGCAACTAAGAGTGACATATCCATAACAGGCCATATTGGCTTATGCACCAGTTTACTTGAGGGTATGCTCTTTGTTCAAAAATCTCCATACAGGCATATATGCAGTTTGATGTACACCCTTAAGAAAAAGCAGGTTAAATGGCACAAACTTATTTCTATCATAAACTATGTATTTATATATTTCTATAACTTCTAGATGTGATTTAACATGGACAGAGAAATGTCCCACCTTCTTCTGTACCATGGGCTCAGGTCCAGTTCAGATATGGCATACAGCACACAAGAGCAAATGATTTTCAATTCTTTTATACAGATATATTGATATATTGTCATCATTACAAAATTCAGTCTGACCTGGAACATATAGAAACTGCAAAAGCATTTTTCGTCCTATAATGGAATTGAGTGATAATCATTGAGTGATAATCATTGCTTAGACACAAAAGAAGCATCCAGATTAGGCTTTTATGATTTAAGTTTTTTATTATTATTATTTCATTCAATATAAACATAAATTACAACAGAGACATAATTCTGAGCATTCAGTGTGTCTTTTTCCATTTGTCTTTTATTTGTGCATGTAGTTTGGTGGCATGTTATAATTGTATTATTCAGTGGTGTTAAAAGCTGTTGAAAAGGTTGTCAGACACACCCAAACACTCTCGTCAAGGTGCAAATGCAAATATGATTATGGAATTAACAAAATCTTTATTTTTTTGTCTCAATTTTTGTCTTTAGGTATCCACACAAATAACAAGGCCCACACATAAAGCTGGGTGCTGGCTTCAGTAAGTCAAAGGAAATGACAAAATACTGCAAGACTGCAGAACTGAGCCCAAAGGGACCCCCTTCTTTGTTAGCTGCTACGGTGTTGGATTTTCATCTTACTTCAGCATTACTTTTATTTCGTTTAGACAGAGACATGCATTCTGTCATGTTTTGGAAATTATATTGATATTGATTGATTCCTTATGTTAATTTTTTTATCCTTTGATGTAATTGAGAAGTCAATCATTACTGAGAAACAAAGAAGACCACAGATTTGTCTTTTTATGAATCATGTTTATTTTTTTTATTTATTTCAAGACATCATTTAGTGCCAAGACATAGGCTAATGACAAACAGTTCATTGTTGATTGCTGCTTGCATGCAGAAAAAAAACCTGCTGAGGACTGGACTGAAATCACATTCAAATCTGCACTATATTCTGTATGTCATATTCTGTAATGCCTGATGTTAGATATTAGCAGGCTAGCTCACTCATTTGTGATGTATTTTCATTCACATTAAGTATATGAAGCCTTCTTACAACAACATGTAAGTGGAAACATATTGGAATACTCCTCAAATGTAATTCTGTATTTTATTTAGACAACTGTTTCACTTTCTTTAAACTGTTTTTCTATGGCGGCACACAAAGACGGGCGGTGGTAGTGTAGTGGTTAAGGAACTTGGCTAGCGTGCAAGTACACTGAAAAGTCGTGGGTTCAAATCCCAGCTGCCACCGTTGTGCCGTTGAGCAAGGCACTTAACCCTAAGTTGCTCTAGGGGAGACTGGCCCTGAACACTTGATAGTTGACAAAAATGTAAGTCGCTTTGGATAAAAGCATCTTCTTTATTCTAGTTAATGTTTCATACAGCACACTTGTATAGACCCTTAACAGTCTTTTTTTTGTTTGTTTGTTTGTTGCATATAGCATGTGTAGGAAAAACATGTTTTTGTTTGTTTGTTTTGAAGCAAGTTCAACCAAACAAACAACAGGGCCCTGTTATCTGTGTGTGTAACTTAGTGGCATGGCATACTTGTATTATCCAATGGGGTTATGGTATTGAAAGCTGATTGGAGTGGTTGTCAGACACACCCAAACACACTTGCCACACCCAACAGTTAAATTGCTAATGTAAACATGATTGTGGAATTAAAGTATTTTCCCCTTTAAATTTCTACTTCTTTAGATACACACAAATAACAGGGCCCACATGTGAAGCAGGATACCGGCTTCAGTAAGTCCTCATATTGAAGAAGAGGAAATGCCAGTAAAGACACTTCATCACATATTAAACACGAGAAAATGCCATTAAAGACAAAATAATACATTGCTCATTTGAATCCAACAGGATTTGTTCAACAGGATCTGGTCAACAGGATCTGTTCAACAGGCCCTATCAAACCTATCAAACTTATTTTGTTTGCAATGATGTAGCCTAAGGGATAATCATTGCCATAGATAAAGTGCTTTGAAAGTAATTTGAAAGCACCATCTCTCCAGGTGCACATGGATACCATTGATACACATAGATACCATGGATACACATGGATACCATGCAATGTGGCATAATTCACGAGATCAAGAGGAATATGCATAAATATTGTGTCATACTGATGTACCACCAATTGTTCCCGGTGAAACGTTGTCTCGTCTCACTGTGTACTGTGTATATGGCTGAAACGACAATAAATCCCTACTTGACTTGACTTGACAGCCACATACAAAGACACACACACACACACACACACACACACACACACACACAGACTCCACCCCACCCATAGTTTCTTCATCCTTGGATGTTGCTTAGGAACACAGCCATTTCCAGGGATGCTGACTCACTACAAATAGAAACCAAAAAGAAGATGAATATGCAGATGTCTTATGCTGTCAATGCCCATTAGTTTGTGTTAAAAATGAATGAATGAAGATGAAATTTCAGTTCAAGATGTCTTTGCTTTCAACTCACCTGTGGTTTTCAACATCCTATGACAAAATACCAGCCCTTTCCGTGAGCACCGTCCAGTGTCCAGTCTCTTCTTGTTGATGTCCTCCTCAGAAGAACAGCCCTCCTCTTGGTGGACAGGATTCCTGACATACAGTAACACAGCTTTAAGACATCTTAAAGGGTTCATAGAAAGGAAAACTATTTTTACCTTTGTTGAATTAGGAGAGGCTGTGCATGGCGACACAGCTGTCATAAATGTGCACCGTGCTTGTGCTGTCCTTCATATGCAATTATTGAATTTAAAAATAAACCACAAAAAGAGACAATCTACAACAAAGCCTGACTCTGATGTCATATTCGGGAAATCAACTAGTTCCAATTGTGGTTGGCAAAGAAGGCACTGTTAAGCTGAAACAGACCATTTCAATACCCAAATGAAATATAAGATTGTAATTGGGCTTGTAAAATTGCATTTAAGTTTATTCTGCATAATCTAAAGTTGAATGGTTCTATCTATTTCAGAGCACAAGGTGCAATATTCCATTTATCCATTCTATGACACCTTTAAAGTGTTACCTGTACAGTTAACAGAACACCAAACACTTTTTGGAGACAATTTGCAGGACTCACCATTTTCCAGCAAAATTTATGTCACTGTTCATAGAGCTAGCTTTTGTCAATGGATATCTGTTGTACAAGCAGAAAAAAACAATCATTTATAAATAGAAGATTTTACTGTATATTGTGGGGGCCAAATTCATTTTTATTCTAAATTGGCTGTTTTATATTGGGTGTGGAAGGTCAGCAGGCATCCTTAAAGCTAAATTAATACTAGTGTCCACAATCAATCATTCTTATAGTAAACATACTTCAAAAATGACAATGGCTGATGTCACGTTAAAGGATGGTGTAATGTTAATACATTCTCAGGCTGACTGGTTGACTGGTGTGGGGCTGTGTTTTGGAAAGGCTGGAATGTTATTTATAGTCATTGGTTGGAAAATGTTTTTTTTCCACAATGTGTAATCTTGGGGTACAAGATTAATTTCTACCATGTTATGTGTCTGCAGACTCTTTCTAAAGAACAAGACTTGTGTGCATAGCAGTAAAGAAATGCAGCTGAGCCTGTTATTTTGCATTTCAGATGAGACAAAACATAAACGTCATCCCAGGTGGCTGGTGGGAGTAACAAGTGTGCTTATCCACCTTGAATATATGCAATCCCAATTACTTTGAAGATGACACTAAAACAAATATTCTGATAAAAAAGGATATCTGATGAAAAATAAATGTGAATTGTTACATTGTGTTGCTTTATCTGAAACATATGCAGATTTCAGATCATCTATCCTATTTCATTTCACTACAAATATATATGATGCAAGGGAGGGTGGTTTGTTATCCCTTACTATCCCCTGTGCCTGATTATATAGAGTTTGAGGTAGTTGAAGTTGGGCACTTGCTTTTGAAAGTAATATAAGTTCCTCCTACATGAAACTCCATCTAAAATTCAGAATTCTGTCCTGTGATCAGTGGCTTAACTATACGTAAACACAGTCTGTATCCGTGACAATCCTAGCCCCGGCAAATGTTGATGAAGATCGCCAGGGAGGCTCAACTTCGCGTTAAATCGTTTATCTTTGCAGATCTTCTCCAGCACCCAACTAATCAACGTAGTATGAGTATTAAACGGTATCTATATGAGCTAATCACACCCACCGTCTTACTCCATGTTGGGCTCTTAAAGAATATCTAACTAAGTAGGTATAGAGGTTGTAAATACACAAATATGTCTGACTTAATGTTAATAATTATAACATCACTATACATATTATAGTGATCATTAAATAATCGGCGAAGCGAACAGTGATGTATTTTGTTTTCATGGCGACTGAGGATTGTGGGATATGGAAGTGAACGCATTAGCCTACAAGTAAAACAGTAAACAAAACACTGGCCTCCGCAGAACGTTCATTTCCAAACTGAAACTAACAAAAAGCTACCTGATTGGCTCAATCGGTCAGTGTCGTCTCTCTGGACTTGCTATAATGTCAATTGAGAGTGCCCGTGCGCAAGTGGATCTTATGGATATGATCCGACGGAAAGCTAGGGAAATGGAGTAACTATTTTCATGTGAGTTCGTTATGCTGCACCATCACCAGCGTTTTTTCATCTATGGAGCGCCGTCACATTTTTAAAATTTGTTGTGGTGCGATTAGCCTATTTCTGTGAATCGTCTGATTTATTTATTTAACTGTTTTATGGGCTGTTAATGGTATTCATGGACATTGCGTCATCACATATAGGGGAGCTATATGTGCTTGATGATTTTGCTTACTGGCCCGGTGTTGTATGGCTACGCCACTGCCTGTGATACTACTACTTACATTTTTATTTTCAAACTGCATACGTTTTAACTCATGTACCTCATTAAAAACAAAGGATTGAAATTACTTTTTTTGTGCATTTGTAGGAAAGTGAAAAATAATTATAAAAAGTTTGAAATCATTGAATAGGCCTTAATAGCAAGGGGAGTACAGCATTTTGTCCAAATGAAGACTCACCTGACAAAACTCTGTGTGCAGTTGAAGTTTCTTTCTTTCATGTGGCTTTCTGCCACTGGCAGCTTCAGCTTCAGTCTGCTGAACTCTGCAAACAAAGATGTTAGCCTATGAGAGTGTATTTGAGAGTGTGTCTGCTAAATGTCGGCCGGTTTCGTGTCGGTCTTAAGCCTGTGTCTTAGGGCAGACAGAGACAACTAGTTCATCTATTATTTATAAAACAGGTGAGACAAAATATTAGCTATGTGTTTGGAAAGATTCTTTTTTGCATTGATGAGCCAAAGAGCTCATAAATCAGCGTACTCTGCAGGGTATCCACAGAAACACATGCCTGCACTTGGCTACGGCAGCAAATGAAGGTAATACTGACTTAGAAACACAAACTTTATGACAAGCATTCTACAGTCAATTTCATGTACAGTGCCCAAGGCAGGCTTATTAGAGTCAGACTACACATTTGTAACATCTCCCAAAGTTTCGATCAGCAATGTTTTCTCACCTACGCAGCTTAATTAGGAGAAAATAGCTACAGCTCCTCCAGGCTTGCCTTCCGTACTGTTCTATCATGACCAATAGGAAGACTGTGCATGTAAGGTGAGTGGGGTTTGTGTCAAGAATGGGGTGTGTGTCAAGAAACCAGCTGAGCCTGCTTAGAGTGCAGATCAGGAAAGAGAAAGAGAGAGAGAGAGAGAGCATTGCCTGGCATTGTTATTGCCATGTCATATTCATGTATTACGTGGACTACAGTATATCCAAGGGAAAATAATAACTTAAATAGGCGTAACTCATGATGACTCATTAAATACATCCCATCCCATTAATATGGAAATGTACGTTTATTGGAGCCCCGCATTCGCAGAACATGAAGAAAGGAAGAGTGTCCCTTAAGATGAGACTTTATTCAGGGCTATGGGAAAATAGGGTTTAACCAGTAGTTGAACAGCCTGGTGCACCAAATTCTTTGACATTGTTTCACTTTGTGCAAAGCGTCTGGAACTCCTCAATTGGTGTACATTTCCTTCCTCGTGAGCAGATACTTTCAAAATATTGGGCAAAGCCCTCTGTTCACTAATTACCCAACCAAGCATTTGGTCAGATGAAAGTAGAGGTCTACGCAGAACTGACTTTTTATAGTTTTTTGTCCTGCTCCCACCCGCTGAATCCCACAAAGCCTCAGTCGGTGCGCTCATTGCACTTCCATTCTGCCGGCGTTCCAGAGATTCCCTCACAATGCGTGAACTGATTGCATAAGAAGTTAATAGAAAGTAAAAGTAGTGAAACAAACTGCAACAATTTGTTTCTGATATGCAATTTTTATTGTCTCTCAAAACCTGTTTAGCCCTTGATGTATGTACTCACACATAACCTGAACAAAGAAAAACAATTCGGCAAAATATAATGCTGCCTTCTGGTACAAACTGAAAAGAGCATTTTTAAAAGGAAAAAATAAACTTACTTTAACACAAAGTAATCCACAGATATTTCAATGTTTAGCCTATAGCCAAAAAAAGCAACTGTTGTCGCCAGGGGACATCCTATATCCTATCCTAAGTATCCTATCACTCCACGCAAACATCCGCAGGTTAGGTCACCTACCACATATGTTGTTCCCCACATAAAAACACAACATTTGAACTTTTTGTAAAATGTATTTAATGCAAATGTATACTTTGAGGGAGTCCAGAGAACAGTGTCTTTGTCCCGCTCCTGCGAACACATCTCTCCATTCCTGCTCGCACCCGCACGAAGCTCTTAAATGTTGACCTGCGCAGCATGCTTTTGCACCGCGTCCCGTTACAGGCCTCTAGATGAAACCCAAGGTAATGGAGAGATCCCTGACTGGAGTGATATGTGATATTGAGTGGAAGCACTAGGTGGCACTAGCATGGCTATTTGTTGAAGGACCACAGACTGAAACCTTTATTCTCCTTCACATCATCCCTGAAATCACAAATTAATTGGCTTTTAATTGGCCCTATCTATTAGGTTTCACATTCAGCACTCAACATACTTAAGGCTGGGGTGAATAGACCTCACACTTGGAGCAGCTAATAGTTACCAGCCCATTATTACCTGATTGACAGATTCAACTTACACAGACACAGTGTTTATTCACAATTTGTTCTGGTGTGACATCACATTTGTATCTCATCACAGGAGGGTGTACTTAAACTAGAGCAGGTCAGTTTGTTTATATAGCCCAGGTACTGGACCACCTGTCCCACTCTATGTCATACTGGATCACTTAGAGTGACCACCTGTCCCACTCTGTCATACTTTTTCATCTTGAAAGCACTGACAAGGGTCATTTAATCTGACCATTTTGGCATCTCTTTTGGCAAGAAGTATTTAAAAAAAGATTATGAGTAAGTTTTGACATTGACAAGGTCCTGTGCCACAATAAGCCTATTGGTCAAAAGAAAATTCACTTGTTTGGGCTTTGTCATTCTGTTAGACAGGATTAAATCAACAAATTGTTACAACCCCACTTTGTCCCTATGGAAACATATTAGCTGTCCCACTTTTTGCCTGTTTGGAGATGACCACCCTACCACTGCTTCAGCTATTGAAGATCCTACTAAAATTTCACTCAGTGAAAACAAAACCATGACCGCAATTTCTTAACTGAAAATGAATGCACGTTCCTATACCTTAGGTAAATGAAAAAAGACCCAAAACAATTACTGACTTTCCCTTTTTCATTTTCGAACCACATCATTCATCAGTTACACATTACCACACAGTTACCACATCAGTTACACATTACCACACAGTTACACACAGTTACTATATCAGTTACACATTACCACACAGTTACACACAGTTACCACACAGTTACACATTACCACACAGTTACCAACGCGCTTGCTTTCACTGTGTTTCTTTAAGTTGTTGCTTAAAGGCACACCAGACAACATTTTATGCTGTTTAAGGTTTTTACATTGCTGGTTCCTAGTCTTTGGTTTGGAAACAAATCCATATGTATAGGTGAGAATTTACAATTTTTTATAGAAGGAGCTCCAGTGGTATACACACTCTCAGGCCTGCCTGGTATGCTTTTACAGTAAGTGTGAAATAGTTAAAGGACTACTTGCTGCAGGAACACAGCCCTGTTCATCGCCAATCAGTGTTATGGAGTGGCTCATTAAACACAAGTAATCAAACAGCAGTCTGCTCAAAAATATCACCCTCTTTAATATACAACTACAACAAATACATAAAGTTCATAGACAAGAGCTGAGTTGATCTAGGATTGAATATTATCTATGTCTTAAGTGTCTAGTGGTTTGTTTTTGAAAAACATCTTAATCCAGCAGACCATGGGGTACGTGTCAACTGAGATGAACATTCCAGTCCCTCTGAGCACAACAGTACAGGACGGCATTCAGCATTCAGTCTTTTTACAGTCAGTACTGCAGCTGTCACTACACCTCTCATTTGGTTGCTGATTGGTCTGCTACTACCTGGAGAGGGTGGAGCTAGTCTGTGATTGGCTGGAGGAGGTGGTGGCAGAGCTGAGCTGGGAGAAGCCACTGTGACTGGACTCCAGACTGGAGATGGAACCCCTGAGGGAAAGTGGAGGACATTTAGAGTCATTTAGAGACATTTTGGTATAGTGTGGTTGTCAGTCTTGTGTTGTATTTCCTGTCTGTAGTAATATCCTTCATTTAGTCTGCAATAGTGTTGTGTCGTCTTGGTTACTGTGGTGTTGTTAGAGGTATTGTGTCCTCTTGGTTGCTATGATGTGTTCCGAAGTGTTCTGGCATCTTCTGTAGTTTGTGTCATCTTGTTTAGAGTTGTGTAGTCATGTGTAGTTTTGTCATCTTGTTTAGAGTTGTGTAGTCATGTGTAGTTTTGTCATCTTGTTTAGAGTTGTGTAGTCATGTGTAGTTTTGTCATCTTGTTTAGAGTTGTGTAGTCATGTGTAGTTTTGTCATCTTGTTTAGAGTTGTGTAGTCATGTGTAGTTTTGTCATCTTGTGTTAGGGTTGTTTAGCGCTATGTCATCCTGTGTAATGTTGTTCAGTGTTGTGTTATCTTGTTCGGTGTTGTGTAGTTTGTTTAGTGTTGTGTTAGTCTTTTCTTAGTGTTATGCCATCTTGTTTAATGTTGTTTTGTGTTATGTTGGTTATGTATTAGTCTTGTGTAGTGTTGTAGTTTTGTTTACTGTTGTGTAGTGTTGTGTAGTCTGGTGTAGTTGTTCAGTGTAGTGTAGTGTAGTTTCTGACCTGAAGTCTCGTGACTGCAGCACCTCTGTGTAGTAGAGGATCCTACAGCGGTGGGGCGCCCCCTGCAGAGAGGCCAGCATATCGTCCATGCGCCCCAGACTGGAACCAGAGCACGCTGCAGCCGTGCTGCCATGGAAACGCCACTGGAGAATGTAGAACCCAGGCCAGCGAGTCACGTGAGTGCCCTGAGAACACAAAACAGAGAACCAGAGGTTAGCATGGAACTGTGGAACAATGAGCTTTAGTACTGCCCTATAACAAACCTATTGTAGGCCATCAGCACAGCTGGTGGATTAATGACAGCCCTGAGTCTGATTATGTAGCTCATACACACACACACACACACACACACACACACACACCTGTATGCTCTCCCCTTCTCTGCAGGTGAGTGCGGTCTCCACTTTGCTGTAGTCCACACACATACATACATACATACATACATACACACACACACACACACACACACACCTGTATCTGTATGCTCTCCCCTTCTCTGCAGGTGAGTGCCGTCTCCACTTTGCTGTAGTCCACACACACACACACACACACACACACACACACACCTGTATGCTCTCCCCTTCTCTGCAGGTGAGTGCGGTCTCCACTTTGCTGTAGTCCACACACATACATACATACATACATACATACACACACACACACACACCTGTATCTGTATGCTCTCCCCTTCTCTGCAGGTGAGTGCCGTCTCCACTTTGCTGTAGTCCACACACACACACACACACACACACACACACACACACACACACACACACACACACCTGTATGCTCTCCCCTTCTCTGCAGGTGAGTGCGGTCTCCACTTTGCTGTAGTCCTGTCCCAGCACCCACGACCTGTCAATCAGCTGTGTGTTGTTTCCGCCGGTGCCCTGGAGAGTGTGTGTGTGTGAGAGTGTGTGTGTTCCCTGCGAGTCCTTGCGTGGGGGTGCCTGGGGGGCATGGCGTGAGTGGTAAATGTTGAAGACGACGTCGCCTTTACACACGTCGAAATCCCACGTGATGACAGACGATGGCTCACAAATATCTATCAGCACCTGCAAGACACCGGCAGGATGTGATGTCACAGTGACTGACAGCTCATAATAAACACATAATAAAATCTGTCATACGTCTGTCAGCAGTCTGATTACCCAAGATGTAACTCTGCTTGTAAAAAGTGAAAAAAATTGATATTTCCTCATATTATATGTTCCAATACACAATTGTCTTCTACACTGATTTTTATCCCCAAATACTGTATGTGTCCACATTCATGAACTTAATAACTAATTCATAACATGTTTATAATCCCCTACTATGTTTCCACATTTCAAGAACTTAATAACTCGTCATAACATGTTTATAATCTTGCTGAATCCGCATGAATGTTAATGGCCACTAGATGGCCTCATGCTCAAGCAGCATCTAGACAGTGTGTGTGTGTGTGTTACCTCGTGTGGCGCCCCCTTGAGGACACTGGCACTCTTGTAGATGGTGTCGGTCCACATGCGGGCCTCCTCCGTCTCCAGCTCCTCAGCAGTGCGGTAAAGAGACTTGGGCACTAGACCGCCCTCAGGAACCTCACACTGCAACACAACACACACACACACACACTCAATAGTGTGGTACAAAAAACTTGTGCAGCAGATCACCATCAAGAACACACACTCCAGACTAAAAATACACATTTACACACACACACACACACACACACACACACACACACACACACACACACACACACACACACACACACACACTCACCAGGCTGTCTCCCCCCAGGAAGTCTGGTATTATGTGTGAGCTGATATATTCCTGCAGTCCTCCTGGGCCCTGGTAGTCATTGCCTGCGTAGATCAGGAACTTTCTGCGTGTGTTCTCATCGATGAACGGACTCACCTGACAACACAACACACACATTAACCAGCCATGCAGGAGAGCAAACTCTGTGTGTGTGTGTGTGTAACTATACTCTGAGTAGTTTGCCAAGTGTCACTGGACTATGTATGTGTATGTGTGTGTACCAGTGTCCAAAGCACAGGGAAGACTCGGGGTGCTCTAAGAATGAGGAGTTGGCCCAGTGTCTCGGGGTAGTGTATGTGTGTGTATGTCTGTATGTGTGTGTGTGTGTGTGTGTGTGTGTACCAGTGTCCAAAGCACAGGGAAGACTCGGGGTGCTCTAAGAATGAGGAGTTGGCCCAGTGTCTCGGGGTAGTGTATGTGTGTGTATGTCTGTATGTGTGTGTGTGTGTGTGTGTGTGTGTGTACTAGTGTCCAAAGCACAGGGAAGACTCGGGGTGCTCTAAGAATGAGGAGTTGGCCCAGTGTCTCGGGGTAGTGTATGTGTGTGTATGTCTGTATGTGTGTGTGTGTGTGTGTGTGTGTACCAGTGTCCAAAGCACAGGGAAGACTCGGGGTGCTCTAAGAATGAGGAGTTGGCCCAGTGTCTCGGGGTAGTGTATGTGTGTGTATGTCTGTATGTGTGTGTGTGTGTGTGTGTGTGTGTACCAGTGTCCAAAGCACAGGGAAGACTCGGGGTGCTCTAAGAATGAGGAGTTGGCCCAGTGTCTCGGGGTAGTTGGCCTCCACCACCTCAATGATCCTCAGTAGGGCTTTAACTCCTGGTCTCCACAGGTGACGCATGTTCAAGCCCTCCAGATCCACCAGACACGTCCAGCAGCTACACACACACACACAGAGACAGGTGCAAACAAATTATCACACATTATTGTGCTGTATATACACATGATCTGATGTGCTCTGTATGACTGTGTGTACATATATGTGTAAATTGGTTTACCAAAGACATTGGCGTTCTCTTCTATCTGTGTGTGTATAACTGATTGGTTTGCCAAAGACTTTGATGTACTTGTGTGTGTGTGTGTGTGTGTATGTATGTGTGTGTGTATGTGTTTGTATGCATGTGTGTATCAGTACCTGATTGGTTTGCCAAAGACCTTTGTGTTCTCTTCACACTGTCTCAGCCCCTCCTCATTGATGGACAGCACCTATAGTACAGGTAAGGTGTGTGTGACGTTAGTGCTGTGTTTGTGTGTGTTATATGTGTGTGTGAGTGTGTGTCTGCCTGTCTGTGTGTGTGTATGTGTGTGTGAGAGAGAAAGGGAGAGAGTGAGAGTGTGTGGGTGTGTGTGTGAGAGAGAGACAGAGTGCGTGAGTGTGTGTGTGTGTGTGTGTGACTCACGTGTCTCAGTAGAGTCTCCTCTCCCAGTGCACGCATCAACCCCTTTGTGTCCATCTGCCCCAGGCGCAAGATGTAGAGAGGTCGTCCTTCTACACACACACACACACACACACACACACACACACAGTCAAATGTGTGAAACCTTTATGAGACCTGTTTTCCAGACACACAGCCATTTATCTGTTGATTGTCACACAAGCACTCACTCGCACACACACACACACACACACACACACATACACACACACACACACAAACACACACGTAGAACACACACACTCACTCACACATTCATACACACACACACACACTCACACAAACACACATACTCACTCACACACACACACACTCACACAAACACACACGTAAAACACACACACTCACACATGTACTCTCACTCACACACACACACGTAAAACACACACACTCACACGTGTACTCTCACTCACACACACACACGTAAAACACACACACTCACATGTGTACTCTCACTCACACACTCACTCACATACTCACACACACACACACACACAAACACACATGTAAAACACACACACTCACACATGTACTCTCACTGACATACTCACACACACACACACACGTAAAACACACAGCGATTACGTTGACCCGGGTTTGTACCCCAAATCCCATGTTGCTGTCCGTGTTGCTATGGGTAAAAGCATCTGCTTTAAATAACTTTACTAACTTTCCTTACGTTTACTTTAACTTCACTTCCTTTGTTCTACTTCACCCTGACTGACTGGTGAACAGTGGTGTGTGTGTGTACTGTACTGTTGTCATGGTGATGGAGAACGCAGGCAAACAGTGGTTTGTGTGTGTACAGTGCCGTTGTCATGGTGATGCCATCCTCTGGTATAGTAGTCGTGCAGCAGCTGTGAGCAGTCCTGTGTGTGTGCGTGTGTGTGTGTGTGTGTGTGTGTGTGTGGTGTGTGTGTGTGTACCGTTGTCATGGTGATGCCATCCTCCGGTGTAGTAGTCGTGCAGCAGCTGTGGGCAGTGCCAGGTGTGTAGCAGCAGGTCTATCTGGTACTGTTTGCGCCAGGTGAGGGTGTGGCACAGCGCCTCCCGGGCCTTCTCAAGGTGAAAGTCACGTGAACGCAGGAAACGCAACACGTGCTGGTCCTTTGGGATCTGACAGACACACACACACACACAGGACTGATTTAGTGTGTGTGGTTCTAGTCTTTGGAGAATACAAGAATGATAACATGCGTGACTTCACAAAAATACAGCTTAATATACACACACTTAAAGATCTGACCAGAGAGGAGAGAGGAGGGATGGATGGATGGATAGTGGGATAGAGAAGTGTGTGTTCATCTGCGTGTGTGTGTGTGCGTGTATGTGGATGTGTGTGTATGTGTGTACATGTGTGTGTGTGTGCGCGTGTGTGTATGTGTGTGCATGTGTGTGTCTGTGTGCATGTGTGTGTGTATGTGTGTGTGTATGTACATGTGTGTGCGTGCGTGCGTGGATGTGTGTGCATGTGTGTATGTGTGTGTGCATGTGTATACATTTGTGCATGTGTATATGTGTGTGTGCATGTGTATACATGTGTCCATGTGTGTGTGTGTGCATGTGTATACATGTGTGCATCTATGTGTGTGTGTGTGTGTGTGTGTGTGTGTGTCTCACCTTGCCCTTGTGTGTCTCCTGTAGCCACTGTCTAAGGCGGATGAGGCAGCTCTCCTGCAGTGGAGTCAGTTCACCCAGGTAACGCCTGATGTAGTCTGCATCTAGCTTATCTGTTCACACACACACACACACATACACACACACACACATACACAGAAGAAACAAAGTCAATCCTTAAGACAATGCTTTAGAGTTTTCCAGCAAAGACATAGACGTGTGTGTCTATGTCACTGTGACACACATACAGTCCAGATACACACACACACACACACACACACACACACTTTCAAATACTTTCAAACTTGCACACACACACACATCATCTGAGTGTAGCTTTACTGGTTGTTGTTGAGTCTTACCATCTGGGGAGCTAGGCAGGGTGTCTGAGAGGGTGCAGTTCTCCTTGCGTCCACCAGAGGGTGGAATGGGACGGGCAGTGGACACAGGCAGCGATGGGGCCGAGGTGGCAGCCAGGGGGGGGGTCCAGCGGGGCACGTGGGTAACACCCTCATCTGCCAACTCCTTCAGGTAGTACTCAATAATCTCCTTCCCCTGAGAGAGACCAGGCGGAATGAGACAAAGAGCATATGTGATCTGTTGCTCTATGCGTGTGTGTGTGTGTGTGTGTCTGTGTGTGTATATGTGTGTGCTTGTGTGTGTGTGTGTCTGTGCATGCGTGTGTGTGTGTCCGCGTTTTTTAATGATGCTCATGTAATAATTCACTGTAGTGTCTGTGTGTGTATGTGTGTGTGCATGTGTGTGTGTGTGCATGTGTGTGTGTGTGCATGTGTGTGTGTGTGCATGTGTGGGTAAACTCTTACTTTATTGATGCTGCTAGCGTACTGCTTCATAGCAATCCTCTCAGCTGTGTTCTCAAAGCCAAAGAAGGACTTGATGTCCAGACTGGCAGACTGCTCAAAACAAGTCCACTCCTCATTCTCTGGGTGAACCTGAAAAACAAACATAGCTTGACATTAAACACACCCATATTGACTTTTCTGTGGGTGTGTAGTGTGAGTGTGTGTGTGTGTGGGGGGTGTGTGTGTGTACTGTGTAAGTACAGTGCTCCTGCACAGTAACTCTGCTGGAGAAGGACTCGTTGTAGGCCTGTGTGTGTGTGTGTGTACCGTGCAAGTACAGTGCTCCTGCACAGTAACTCTGCTAGAGAAGGACTCATTGTAAGCCTGTGTGTGTGTGTGTGTGTGTGTGTGTGTGTGTGTACCGTGTAAGTAAAGTGCTCCTGCACAGTAACTCTGCTAGAGAAGGACTCATTGTAAGCCTGTGTGTGTGTGTGTGTGTGTGTGTGTACCGTGTAAGTACAGTGCTCCTGCACAGTAACTCTGCTAGAGAAGGACTCATTGTAGGCCTCTATCTGCAGAGTTCTCTGCCTCCTGTCCAGAGTGTTCCTCTGAATGAAGTACAGGTAGTCAACACCTGCAATCTACTCTCACACACACACACACACACACACACACACACACACACACACACACACACACACACACAGTTAGAATTGTAGTCATCACTGTTAGCATTACCATTATAATCCAATGTCTGGTTGTGCCTGCCTGTGTGAGTGCATGTGTGTGTGTGTGTGTGTGTGAGTGCGTGTGAGTATGTGTGTGTGTGTATGTGTATGTGTGTGTGTGTGAGTGTGTGTGTGTGTGTGTGTGTGTGTGTGAGTGCGTGTGTGTATGTGTGTGAGTGTGTGTGTGTGTGTGTGTGTGTGTGTGTGTGTGTGTGTGTGTGTGTGTGTGTGTGTGTGTGTGTGTGTGTGTGTGTGTGTGTGTGTACCCTCTTGAGCAGGCGTGGGGCGTCCACATCGACGGTGCAGCGTCTCTCGATGAGGTGTGTGGCTCCTCCATGACTCTCCTCCTCCCTCACCACCTCACTGGACACAAACATGGGGATCAGAGGACAGCTGGGGAACCGTCGCACGTATGCCTGCAGGACACACACACACACACACACACACATACATACACACACACACACATACACACATACATACATACACACACACACACACACATACATACACACACACACATACACACACAGGTTAACATACAGATAAAAACACACATACAGATACACAGACACACACAAGTTAATAAACATATTAAAACAAACATACAGATACACACACGCACACAAACTTCATGATTGCACATTTACATTACATTTATCAGACGCTTTTATCCAAAAACTTACAACTCATCAAGTGTTCAGGGCCAGTCTCCCCTAGAGCAACTAAGGGTTAAGTGCCTTGCTCAAGGGCACAACGGTGGCAGCTGGGATTTGAACCCACGACTTTTCAGGCTACTTGCACACTAGCCAGGTTCCTTAACCACTACACTACCACTGCCCTTACGCTACTATTGCACACCTTTGAATGAGGAACATGCAAACATACACACACACATACATACACATGAATGTGCCCGTGATGATTGTCTCAGTAAGATGCAAATGACACACGCACACACATAAAATGAATGATTACTGAAGGTTTCCACTTTGGTAAAACATCCATACAAATAGCCTAACACCACTCAGAGGAGACATACACACACACACACACACGCTTAGTGAGATAAACTGTTGCCAAAGGAAAAAGCATCTGCTTTTAATCAATACAATGACGATGTTTGCTGATGCCATCTCTCTCAAATTATTGGATAAAGCCTGAGGTGTTGACAAACTGGCATAAACAGAATAACAGCAACAGCTGTGCAAGTATTAACACGCACACACACACACACAACCGACATTAGTTCACATACGCACTAAATGGTCTGGCTGAATGATCGTACAGTGTGTGTGTGTGTGTGTGTGTTCGTATGTATTTGTGTGGTGAGGCAGTCTGTGTGCGTTCAAGGCCAGTGGTGTGACGCAGACAGTTAGAAAATCATTAGAAAGTTCCGGAGGGCTGCAGAGAGAGACAATGCACATGACGACTCTCTCTCTGTCTCTCTTTCTCCCCTCGCCCCATCTGTGGTCTAAAGTGTATTTTTGTGTGAGAGTGGGAGAGATTGATATTCCACTCATGGAAAGACATGGCCCAGACTTTGCTGCAGCAGGAGAAATCCAATGCAAGTATCAATGTGTTGTTTCATCTGCTCAGCATTAATGAACTTGAATGCAGTGAAGATGTGTTTGCATACACTTACTGCAGAGTAGCACTGCAATTCAGTTGATTTTGAATAACTGTATTTTAATAAAGAAAATTGAACTAAAATAAGTAGTATACTGCATTCCATCTCCACGGTAAATAAGAATTGGCCTACATTCATCTGGTAATTGAGTGTCTGACTCAGATGCACAAACTCAGTTTCATTGGGTGGGGTCCAGTGATGATGGGTCTGGGTCCAGTGATGATGGGTCTGGGTCCAGTGATGATGGGTCTGGGTCCAGTGATGATGGGTCTGGGTCCAGTGATGATGGGTCTGGGTCCAGTGATGATGGGTCTGGGTCCAGTCATGATGGGTCTGGGTCCAGTGATGATGAAAGTTCATCCAGACCACTCCAGCTATGGAATGCGCCAGATCTAGAGTTTTGTCCATTGCTTAAGCGCATATAGCAGACATGTGCTGAGTGTGTGAAAACTCAATAAGACATAATACTTGCAGATAACTCACTCATATTTAGGCTCTGACACGAAATATACACACATACCCCATTTGAAAAACTCTTGCATCTATGAACAGTCCTTCAAAGTGCCAAAGTAATATTAAGGAAAGGTCAGTAAACAGATGTTTTGCATTTTTAATAGAAGTTTTTTAACAGGGTTAGTGATTACAGTTGTTGTTATTGACAGTGTACAAAAAGGAGTGTAGTGTTTTTAAAATAAGTCAGTTGAAGAATTTCAAAGTACAAGCAAAAAATATGTTGTCACAATGTTTTGAATATCATAGAAATGTAAGTTTGGAAGCTTTGGTTAAAACATTGGCTTTTAGTGTGGAAGCAATGGACAAAAAGTTTTTTGCCGTTTTTGCAGTTTTAATGAATATTTGGCTAACACTCATTACAAAAGGTGAAACAATGAGCCACTTAACCATCAAAGTGACCACGAAGCTGGTAAATTAACTTAAGAAAACATAAAAAGTAGACTACTTTCCCTTTAATGCTGAGCATAAATGAATATTAGGCTAACATTCACTCAACTCATCTCTTTGCTGATGGATTCACTGTCATCTCTGTTACAGTGAGACTGGCCCACATTGTGACAATGCAAAAGGACACTTCAAACTGTTGTTGAAAAAGCTTCCCTGAGTCTGTCTAGTGACTGATTGGCAACAGTGACTTGTGTGCCTTATGCAGTGAGTACAATAAACTCATCTGAAACCTCTGTTAGCCTAGCTTAGCACAACTCTCTGAAGTATCTCACAGTAGTTTTGGGAGCGAACAGGCTAATAGGCATTGTGAATAAGGCTCATATGATTACTGTCAGACTGGGTCATAGCAGTTTTGGGAGTTAACTGGCTAACTGGCATAGGCCTAGCCCACTTCCAGTGAACGAAGCTTAGATAATCATTGTCAGACAGGGTCATCACTTCTCAGACTATATATCTGTGTGTGTGTGTGTGTGTGTGCAGCTTATGATGATTTATGAGCATGAATGTCGGTCATGAGGGAATCATTTGAAAGACTCTGATCTGACTGTCCTCATGAGCAAACACACCACACCTAAAACATAGAGCTTGTGTGTGTGTGTGTGTGTTTCAATGATCCTATCTCTCTATCTGCACACAACAGCTGCTGCAACTTCTACTGCAGCAAAAAGAGCCTGTCTGGCCTAGGCACACACAAACACACACACACACACACAGGCCTACAACGAGTCCTGTATGTTTCTGTATGTCTGAGTGCATGTGTGTGTGTTTAGGTGAATGTTGCATTTTGGAGTCTAGGAAAAAGGGTCAGTTAATCCCTGAGAGACAGACAGAGACACAAAGTTGTTCTGATTCACTGAAGCACACACACCTTCAGAATCACACACACACACCTCCAGAATCTGCACTGCATTTTATCCCCTGCTCCACATACTCCACAAGAGGAAGACAGAGAACGGAGAGACAGCAGAAAGAACAGAGACAGGGAAAAAAACAAGAGATGGAGAGAGAGAAAGAGACACAGAGAGAGAGAGAGAAATGGAGACAGAGAAACATAGACAGAGAGAGAGAGAAACAGAGAGAGAGAAACAGAGAGAGAGAAACAGACTGACAAGACAAGATTGACAGACAACCAGTCTAACCAACCGAACCAACCTGCACTGGATCCAAGCCTTGTCCCTATTGTGTGTGTGTGTTTGTGTGTGTGTGAGAGAAAGCAAGAGACAGGGACAGAGGGAGGGCAAAAGACAGAATAAGAGAAAAAGACAGAGGAAGTGAGAGGCACAGAGAGAGATAGAGAGAGGGAGGGAGAGAAACAGACAGAGGAAGTGAGAGGCACAGAGAGAGATAGAGAGAGGGAGGGAGAGAAACAGACAGAGGGAGTGAGAGGCACAGAGAGAGATAGAGAGAGGGAGGGAGAGAAACAGACAGGGGGAGAGAGAGACCGAGAGAGAGAATCAGAGACTGCAAAAAAAGTGTGATAGAGGAAGGAACAAAAACAGACTTGAACTCTACTTCACTTTGGCTCAGCTTGACCCTTGACCTCCAGAGCATTGGAGCAAGACCACAGATTTGCTCCATTCTGCCCACTCACTCTGACCTCTAGTGAGCAGACCGGACATCTTAAAAGGATAGATTTGCATCTCTGTGTGTGTGCACTAGCTCTGAACTCTACTGAGCAGACAGCACCCCTTAAAAGTGTTTGTCTTGTGTTTCTGTTTCTGTGAGTGTGTGTGTGTGTGTTTGCAGGGAGCACACAGGACGCCACGAGCCGTTTAAAGGCCAACTGAGCTCACTGTCAGCAGGCAGCTTTATCTCAACTGTGTGTGTGTGTGTGTGTGTGTGCAGAGCAGCTGGCCTACGATAGCATTGGCGGATCAGGTGAGAGTGTTCCTGTACTTGATAATACCACAACTCAGCTAAACACACACACACACACAGACACACACAAACATACAGGCACAAGCGTACAAACACATATAGACTGTACACACATACAGATACAGACACAGGTGCAAACACACACACACCGCAGGCAATAAGTGTGTGTACTGAGTGGTTAGTTAAACATTGACTGTTCCGGAAGGGTTTTCTGCAGACTCAGGGATGTCCCTGGCTGCAGTGTAGTGCTGAGCTGTGGTGTGTAGTGTAGAGTAGAGCACAGTAGCACACAGATCACAGCGTTCCCAATAAAACTACTTATGGGCCTTTTTCTATTGTGCTGCAGTCCAGGCCAAATCCGAGCCTGGACCCATAAACACACACACCGACACACCTAGTAACGTGTAAATGCACAGATAGGTACACACACACACACAGCGATGCACATACAAACACACATTCACACAAACACACACACACACACACACTCACAGATGCAGTCACATATTGCTTACAGTGTCCTTTCCTATCTGCACAGCCCTGTGTCTGCAAGCTGTGGACTAAAGGGTGGACACTGGGCTGGGTATACTGGTATGGTGGTCAAGTGGTTAAAATCATACGTACAGAACAGAAGCTTCTTTGTTGCTATGGGCAGCTATACTTCAACACCAATGTCCATGACCTGTGGTGTTCCACAGGGGTCAATCCTCAGACCATTACTTTTCAAACTTAATATGCTCCCACTTGGACAAATTATCACAAATAACTCAATATCTTATTGTAGCTATGCCTGTTCACAGGCATTCCTAAAAAGACCAACATCTTCAACTGGTCCAAAATACAGCTCCTAGGGTTCTAGCACATTACCACATTACTCCAATTCTAAAGTCCTTGCATTGGCTACCTGTAAGTTACAGAATTGACTTTAAAGCATTGCTGCTTGTGTTTAAATCGCTAAATAGGATAGGACCTAATTACCTATCTGACATGTTTCAGCAATACACACCACTTAGGTCTCTCAGGTCACAGGACAAAACATTGCTGGCAGCTTTGGAACCAACTTCCTGAACACATCAAGAATGCCCCTACTGTTGGCAGCTTCAAATCTAAACTTTCTAATTTAGATGCTTTCTCCTAATGATTCACTTATCTTTCTTTTTATACTCTGTGCACTTTAACTTTTATCTTAATCATTTTAGGCCTTTATTAATTTTATTGCTTTCACTTTCTTTTATCTGCCATAGCTTGCTCTTATTATTGTACAGCACATTGAAATTCCTTTGTGTATGAAGTGCGCTATATAAATAAACTTGTCTCGCCTTGCCTGAAGCCTCTATCACTAGCACCTAGTGTCTCTAAAGGTGTCAGCACATGAGGTTTTAAAGCATTGCACATGACTCCTGCATGATACAAGCATCTATCACATCTGTTACGATGTCAACTGCACACAGGCTAGCACTCGAGCTGCTAACCACTGTTATCAGATTAGCATGTGAGCTCAATAATAAACTGTGTAAAACACTCCTCACCTGTTATCTGAGGTCAGTTATCCTACCACCACTAGCCTGTCAGAACACTGAGGTCAGTTAGCGAGCACAGACACACACACTCATGCATAAAAAAAAACATGTGCGGATACACACACACACACACACTCTTTCTTAATGCACACACACAGGCACACACACACACACCACAGTGTCCTTCCTGTCCGGGGTGTTCAAGCATGGCGCCAGTATAGAGCTGCTGATGTTGCTGTTGTTTCTGCATAAATGAATGACCCCCAACTTCACCCTGGTGGTGCAGCAGTGGTTCCTTTGCTTGACTGACAATCTGGTGACCCAAGTTCGATTCCCAAACTTCCTGTTGCAAGGTCATCTCACTTTGGATAAAGGCAAGAGACTCCCCATTGAACACTAAATCTCTGGTCAACTGGCTCCCGAGTGACCAATATATGACACATACGATCAGTGAAGTATGTAATGTATAGATGCCACATGAATAATGCAGTGTGCAGTCCACACACACACACATATACTCTTACCGCCATAATAAGCTCAAAGGGGTACTTGTAGACCCTCACTGGGGACTGGTACTTCTGCACCATGATTGATATCTCTCCACAGTTCACCTTTAACACACAGAGTAGTAATTAATATTACTAATTATATATATATATATATGTGTGTGTGTGTGTGTGTGCAATTAATTACTATATATATATATATATATATATATATATGGCTACTTGTATATTACTAGGTTATAAGAGAGGGTGACAACCACTTGTGGTTGTAATCCCAACCTTTGTGCCCTTTGAATTACATCATTACCAAGCTACTTAAAGTCCAACTGCAGTGTACTGTGTGGTTGACACTTAAGTAACTTTCATCTATGCAGAACAAAACGGTTTCGGTGAACATATTATGCACATTTAAGTTTTAAGAAAAGTTTTGAGAAAAGTTAGGCCTTTACGTAATTTCGTAGTTAGCCAGAAGCTAACTTGCCTACTGTGCGATAAAGTAAGTTATTCCACAACTGACCAACGTTACAATACAGCCAGAACAGACTAAAACGTTATTCAGGAATAACATCCCCCTAATTCGATTTGTTGTGACATAACTAATTTAATAAGACCGTTCACAATTAGACCGTTGTCTCACCTTTAGGTTGAGTGTAATGCCAATATCATGTCAGGGTGACTTACCAAATTCTCTGTTGGTCTCTGTAGATGTTTTTAACAAAGGTTCCAAATCAGCGTGCCTTTTGCGTGAGGACGTCCACCCCTGTCACATCAACATTAATTAAAACTTGAGGAGGCTGAGACCGTGAGGCTTTCTGAGTGTGAAGTGCACAGGCAGCTAAGCCAAGAGAAGCAGGGAGGCAGACAGGCAGACAAGGTGTCAGTAAAATATCCCTTATCGATGAGATTCAACGTGAGTAGTCGGAGGGAGGCGAGGGGCGTTCCTTTCACAAACTCAGCCAATCGCTTTCCACGTTTTAGAAAAATAACGTATTCATTTATGCAGACAGTAATAAAACGTTTTTGTATCCAGTCTTCTGAAATATTGAATATTACAGAGTTGGAGCTCCAACCTCAACAATTGACCTATAATAAGACTGTAATTTATAGTCTACAAGACTTGACTAAAACTAGAAGGAACATTAACAAATCCGTTATAAATTACGACTACACTTGTTAGCTTGAGGGACATGCAACACTAGACAGAACGCGACGGGATTTTGGGAAACTTGATGTCCAGACCGCAGGCGTTATACTATGTTACTGTCTCGGGCTATGATTTCTGCTCAGAAACCAGGGACTCAACAGCGCTACCTGGCGGCCATTAGGCTGTTATTCCAACCCAAAGCGCATTCTGCACAACTTTGCAGAGATGTGATAAATGATTCTCGGGTGCATTTAGCCTGTGCGACTGTGTCTAGTCCTACTAAAGTGTCATACATAAAAGATGCATTACTGGTAGGCTGGTAAAGGGATGAGCAAAACATAAACATAATCTACTATATATTATCTTTCATTCAGACAGACAAGCACTTTCAAGGAAAGGTCTTTTTATTCAGTGGTGTTTACATCTC
>JAIFZK010000002.1:422500-460000 GCA_027481765.1 Tenualosa thibaudeaui
ATATGCCAGAAGTACTTTTGTTTTGTAATTAAGTAGCTTTAGCTCAGTGGGTTACAATGATGTTTTTACACCTTCTTGAGTCTGTGCTGACTCTGCCTAAACCACACCTGTCAACTCAAGGATGTAATTCTATTCAGCCCTCCAGATAATCTAATGTCTATCAGAACTGGTCCGCTGGTTTTATGCTATTAATAAAATGATGATAAAGTTAAGGTCATTTACTGTAAGCTTTAATAAAAAACCTGAATGGTTCCTGTTATCGAACTTAACTCATGTTGAATCTTCTTATCAGTAATGTAGCAGTCTAAGGTTACTCATCAAAATGAAAACAATTTGAAAACAAAAACATCTCTCCAATAATCCAAAGATTGCTTGTTGTTTATGAATATTTATTTAAATTGATGCAACAGAAACCTTAATCAACATCTGCAGCAGCCTACTGATACACACATAGTTTGTTTTGTTTGTGCCGAGAAATTTAAAGTGATAGGCGCCTAAATAGACCTATGTCCACAAACATCAAATACAATGTAGTGCTCTAGTTTATTTTAATTGTATTCTAAATAACCATTTATTATATTAATATCTGTTATTTTCTTCAGTTTTTACTTGGCTTGGAAAATAAAAGCCAAGGTTGATGCCTATCTTCTAATTCAATGGGGATATCAAATCTATATTGAGTATTGACCAATATGCAAAAAGCCATGTATCAGAATCAGTATTGGAATTCAAAAAGTCAGATCAGTGCCCCTCTAGCAATAACAGAATAGCTAATAGGCCCATTTGGGCCACTTTCAGATTCATGTGTTAAACTTAAGCTCATAATAAATGCTGACTATGTCCTCTACTTGGACCCAGTTGTTTTTTATGTCAGCCCACTGTGTATTTGAGTTGGACACCTCGCCTGAACGCTTAGTGAGGATGACTTGTCTGTGTCTTGTACCTCTATCACAGGTATCTACAGGTGATGTCTTTCTCTTTACCTGTAACAGGTAGCTGAGCGGCTGGCCTCTACAGGTGATGTCTCTCTTCCACATCCCGTCTGTCAGGTCAGGGTTCAGCCTGATGAACTCTGCTGGGGTCAGCCAGCTGTCTTCTGTACGGATCGACTTTCCTGTGCTTCCTACAAAGGTCAAAGGTCATTCTGAAGTCACTCAACTGTTTTCTATCTCAGCAAAAGAGAAAGTTATCCTCTTTCTCTTTCTCACACTGTTTGAGCACATCTCACAATGTTTCAGTGTCAACCCTAACTACCCTAACACACACACATACACACACACCTGCACAAATGCATGCACGTTTCCACTCACCTGAATGAGCTTCTGCAGGAGTGTGTTTTAGCTGCGGATGCAACTGTAATGTAAATACGCACACACACACACACACACACTCACCTGAGGCAAACCGGTCTTTCTGCAGTATTCCAGTAACTGATCCACACTGAACAGGCAGAGCAATTCCTTCAAACCCTGATGTGTCCACATCGCTGTCGTTATGGTTACTGTCAGTTCCATCCCCTTCTCTGTCTTCCATCCCTTCTTCCTCCTCTTCTCTCATCTCCTCTCTCTGGTATCCCTTGCTTCTGTCACTCTGGTTACTGCTGCTGCTCTCTTTTTCGCTGGACGCGTCGTCAGACACTGACACAGAGATGGAGAGAAGGGTATTTAGAGGGGCACATTAACCTTGACCTTGTGACCTTACCCACACCAACACTTACACACACACAGCAACTGCTAGCCAGCAACTCTGAATTGAAAATATTATATTGATTTGAAATGAGTGTTTAAGTGTGAACTCACATATGATGGAGTTCTCAGGGCTGGAGGGAAACAGGGCTCGCCTCATCTGCAGATGGATAGAGTAGAGATGGGTAGAGATGAGTAGAGATGGGTAGAGTAGAGTAGAGATGAGTAGAGATGGGTAGAGATGAGTAGAGATGGGTAGAGTACAGTAGAGTAGAGTAGAAATGAGTAGAGATGGGTAGAGATGAGTAGTGATGAGTAGAGATGGGTAGAGTAGAGTAGAGATGAGTAGAGATGAGTAGAGATGGGTAGAGATGGGTAGAGTAGAGTAGAGATGGGTAGAGTAGAGTAGAGTAGAGATGAGTAGAGATGGGTAGAGTAGAGTAGAGATGAGTAGAGATGGGTAGAGATGAGTAGAGATGGGTAGAGTAGAGATGGGTAGAGATGAGTAGAGATGAGTAGAGATGGGTAGAGTAGAGTAGAGATGAGTAGAGATGGGTAGAGTAGAGTAGAGATGGGTAGAGATAAGTAGAGATGAGTAGATATGCGTAGAGATGGGTAGAGATGAGTAGAGATGGGCAGAGTAGAGATGAGTGGAGGTGAGTAGAGTAGAATAGAGATGAGTAGAGATGGGTAGAATAGAGCAGAGATGGGTAGAGATGGGTAGAGATGAGTAGAGATGAGTAGAGATGAATAGACATGGGTAGAGATGAGCAGAGATGAGTACAGATGAGTAGTTATGGGTAGAGATGAGTAGAGATGGGCAGAGTAGAGATAAGTCGAGATGAGTAGACATGGGTAGAGTAGAGATGAGTAGAGATGAGTAGACATGGGTAGAGATGAGTGGAGATGAGTGGAGATGGGTAGAGATGAGTAGACATGGGTAGAGTAGAGATGAGTAGAGATGAGTAGACATGGGTAGAGATGAGTAGAGATGAGTGGAGATGGGTAGAGATGAGATGAGTAGACATGGATAGAGATGGGTACAGATGAGTGGAGATGGGTAGAGATGAGATGAGTAGACATGGATAGAGATGGGTAGAGTGGAGCAGAGATGAGTAGAGTAGAGCGGAGATGAGCAGAACAGAGATAAGTAGAAATGAGTAGAGTAGAGCGGAGATGAGCAGAACAGAGATAAGTAGAAATGAGTAGAGTGGAGTGGAGATGGGTAGAGTAAAATGAAGTGGAGTACAGTAGAGTAGAAATGACTAGAGTAAAGGAGACGAGTAGAGAAAAGTAGAGATGGGTAGAGTGGAGCAGAGATGAGCAGAGATGGGTAAGGTAGAGTAGAGATGTAGAGAAGAGTAGAGATGAGTAGAGTAAAATGAAGCGGAGTAAAGATGAGATGAGTAGACTGGAGTAGAGATGAATATACATGAGTAGAGCTGTAGAGATGAGTACAGTGGAGTAGACTGAATGAGCAGGGTCCAGTGCTGAAGTATAGTTTAGAGCAGAGCAGGCTATTCATTCTTCACACAGACAGAACATACAGAGGAGGACAAGCAGCCTTTATGTTACCCCTGGTAACATTAGAACAAGGTGATGGTTTTACCTCCAGTCTGTCTGCTGTTCTCCTTCTGGTCTGGGAAGACTTTAAGTGTTTCTCCTGTTACACAAACAAATATACAACATAGAAAGAGACAATACATGAAAACAAACTGATCTCATATGAATGATAACAAACCCAACTGTTTCTGTTAACAGCAGATACAGATACAACACACACACACACACACTGATACACAAACACACGCTCACACTTATACACAAACACACACACACACTGATACACAAACACACACAGACACACGCACGCTGATACACAAACACACACACACCCACACACACTGATACACAAACACACACACTCGCACTGATACACAAACACACACACACACTGATACACAAACACACACACTCACACTGATACACAAACACACACACACACTGATACACAAACACACACACACACGCTTACACTGATACACAAACACACACTAGGCATGAACCAAGTGTGAAATTATTGTCTGTTACTGATGTATAGTACAGCAATATAGCAGATAAGCAGCGAGCATATAATTATTCTGTTTGATTTTCTGCTTCAGACTGCAGACTGTATTCTTTACAGAGATCACTGAGTTAGAACACCTAGGTGGTGCTGAACTGAGGTGAGACAGCACAAGACCACAGGATGCTGCTATAAGCAGAATGCCATTTAGATTTTTTTTTGATAGCCTGATAAACAGTCCGCAGAGCCAAAAGCCATGAGCCGATGTTTCAGTGTCAACCCTAACTACCCTAACACACACACATACACACACACCTGCACAAATGCATGCACGTTTCCAGTCACCTGAATGAGCTTCTGCAGGAGTGTGTTTTAGCTGCGGATGCAACTGTAATGTAAATACGCACACACACACACACACACACACATACACACAGGCGCACACACAGACATATACACACACTCACACATACACACACACACACAATTCCAATCACCTGAATGAGCTTCTGGAGGGGAGTGTTTCGGCAGAAGATGCTGGTCTTCCAGTTCTTGCTCTTCTCTTTGCCTTCCAGCTTCTCAAACTCACTAGGTGTGAACCAGCGATCCTGGTGGACTATGCACTTCTCTCCTGCAACACAGCAAAGCCGAGGTGAGGATTGGACCGCAGCTTTGTCCCATATTCAGACTATGATGGCGCAAATTAGACTGTCATGGTCTAGGCCAGTGTTCCCCAACCTTTTTTGTCTTGTGTACCCCTGAGCCTTTTTGTCATACCATGAGTGATACTCACTCATACGTGTTGATGATTCTCCAAAAGTAGAACGTAACACAACTAGTGTGGAGTTCCACAGGTTATTGTTTCCCCGGGGAAACTAGTTGTGGTGCACACATACTATTTACAATATTTATTTATCATCTTGGAAATAAATTATTATTAAATATGTCCACGTACCCCCTGCAGAGTGCTTGTGTACCCCTAGGCGTACCCCTGGTTGGGAATCACTGGTCTAGGCAATGAGTCAGAAACACTGTCAGTTTCTTCAGGTCAGTCCGTCAGTAGTCAGTACTGAAGTCTTCTTCAGTAGCTGGGGGGAATCAGATTCCTCACCTCTGGCTAGTTTGCTTATGTGTAGGAAGCCCTCGTTGTGACCACAAGTGATAGGCTAACATAGATTTATAGGTAAAACTCTGTTGCAGTAGCTGGTGTTACACATGCTACGTTTACATGGACAGTTTTTTGTCATTCTGATTAAATCTATTCTGATTAAAAAAAAGATCTACCCTCTGTTCACATACAGAAAAATTCTAATCTGATCAGACGTTAAGTGGTCATGTGACGTATGCGCAAATTTGTTTAGCGCAAAGGTTAAAATGAGTTCAGAAATGGCAATCAAGACATATCGGTGGTTATTAGGTAACATCAGGAGGCAAACTCATCAGGAGGCTAACTCATCAGGATGGTGAATTTAGGATGAGAGGTGAGCCAAACAAACTGCTGCCAGTTACCTCAGAAAACTATGGAAACTTTGGCTGGATGTCACTAGCCCACATGGTCCCGTACTTGTCTTGAGTGTGGACGAGATGTTGCGGATGATCACAGTGGCAGTGAAATAGTTACGAGAGCTTTTATTTCCATGAAGTACAGGTTTGTTCATGTTACAAGGCGAGAAATGAACATGCACAAAAAGCATTCAAACTGTCTGAACATTTACATGACTGTTCAATCGAAAAAGAAACGGAGTAAACTTCCGATTCAATTCAAATTTCCATCGAATGAGAAATTCTTGTCCGATCAAGGTGTTTACGTGGGTCATTTTCATTCCAACAGAGCCGTATTGCCATTTCTAATCTGATTACAAGTGTCCATGTAAACGTAGCTTATTTCAGTGTCCCATCAGAGAGGAGGCCTCACCTCTTGCTAGTTTCTCTCTGTGTAGAAACCCCTCTATGTCCCCACAGGTGACTGGTAACTGGGTCTTATACATGGGCCAGTTCCAGATGTCCTCTCTGCCCCCCTTTGTCAGGGGAGAACCTGAAAAACACAGCTGGGACTGAGTATGGAAACACAAGAGGGACACACAGAGCAGCACAGAGAGCTGAAACAGACTGAAGGGAAATTTCAAGTGAACTCATAAATTTGAGATGCATTCAAATTCTGTCAACAGTGGCGAATAATCTTGGCAAACTACTTTCTTAGAACTGTAAATTTTAATGATTTGGTGTGACCATTCCATTTCACTTCAACAGTAACCCCTCATCCAGCTCGATGTATTTTAACAAGGAACTAACTACTCAAACTGAATGCAGCTGTACGTTTATTTGTTTGTATTTAACCCAGCAGCCACACACAGTATGATGTGATATTTCAAGAGACTTAGGTGGCTTAGGTGTTTTAGACATTAGAACGGTTGTTTTCATCACATTCTGTTGCTGTAAAAATCCAGATATTATATTAAGATTGCAGATTTAAAATCGAACTAAAATAACATTTTATAGAAGCAATTAGATTTAAAATTAGTGCTTAATTGGCTTGTACCTACATGTACAATACACTGCTTTTTAAATGCTTTTTCAATGTACTAATAGATTTAATGACAACAAGCACAATAACAGTAAGTGTACTAGAGATGTACTGGCAGTAAGTATACTCAAAGTGTACTGTAGCTTTATCTGCAATATGAGAAATATAGGCATACCATAAACGGGTTTCTGAGGCTTCTTCCTCTTTGCTCTGGTTTTGACTTTCGAAGTCCCTGCTTGATCTTCATCCTCTTCCTCCTCTCCTTCCTCCCTTTCACTTGTGCTGCTCCCTTTTCTTTTCTGTCTGCTCCACTTCTTCACCTTTGCTTCTTTCAGGTCTTTATTCTTTCCCTCAGGTTCCTTCTCTTTGCCGGTACTTTCCATCTCTGCTTGACTTCCACTGAATGAAAAAGACCCTGAACAAAACAGTGGGGAATGAAATTAATGAATCTCATGTCTTATTTAATTAGCTAGTTCTTTTTTTTGTTTTAGTGAATCTTTTGACATTCTCACAACTCTCACAACATATCGGCAATCTGTTTCTGGAGACTGGTAACTGAAGGTTTGGTTTTTCAAACCTAACAAGCAAGGGTCATTAACAGACTTACACATCTGTGTGCAATTAGGACAAAGTGTATGTAGGTACCATGCAGTCAATCATAGCTGAGGCATTAACATTCTCTCTCACACACACACACACACACACACACACACACACCATCCATGAGGCTGTTCCTCAGCAGTCTGAGTGTGGGGTACAGCTGCATGATGTGGTCTGTAAACACACACTGCCAGAAGGTCATCACACACTCCGGGTGATTCATCTCCAGGGCATCCAGCACCTCATACACACCCTTCTTCTTCTGCTCCTTCGTCTTCATCTTGATGACTCTCTGAGTGAGAGAGAAAAAGAGAGAGAGAGACAAGACAGTCCACTAAACACTTCTTAAAATCTTAAACATATTATAGCTTCACTCATGAGCATTTAATTTATTCTGAGAACATAACCATCTTAGGTCTGTGGAGATTCTCATTCATCCAGATCATGGTAGTCAAAGTGTTTGAATCCTGATTTGAATTCAAGCTACAAAAAGTTGTTCAGTTGTTTATAACACTTTGATAAACATCTTAGGCCTATAAAACTAGTAACCTACTAATTTAATTTTTAGTCCACACTACACATCACTGAATTTAGGCTTCTGTGTGAATAGTTCAGTGAACAGTTCAGAATTATTAATTATGTAATCTCTATCACATAATAATTTAGACATTAAAATATGCTTACACCTGTATGTAAACGAATGTGTCAATTACCTTCTGACAGACTAGGGCTAATAAACTGGACTCAAAACAGCCATGGTGCGATGCGTGCTGCTTTCAGTGGGCTGACTGGTAGCCCAATGCGCGATGCAACAGGCCCATTAGAATTCAAAGTTTTTACTCACCTGATAGAGCTTTTCAGACACAAGGTCGTAGTCCCGTAACTGATTGAGGAAGGTTTGCGGTTGATCCATGCATGAGATCTCTGTCTTCTTACGGTGGAAGAAACGCAGTAACTCCTCCTGCTTTAGGAAATCTAGCGGGTCCATTGGCACGGGGGCACGCATTCACTCACAGCTGCGCAGCAAGTATGTAGGCTACTATGGGGGGTCTTCAGGGCAGAAATAGACTTATCCACAGTTCATGTAGACATTTTGTATAGACGATGCAACAGTATGAATATCACATTCAAAATCACTGAATTAACAAGCAATTAATCAACATCGATCTGAATTTGATGTCATGCTTTAGACAAGCTTTAGACATCAGCCTGTGCCCACGTCTGTGCGCTTGTGAGATTGCTTTTACAGGCGCACGTCAATGCAACGACAGACTTGCGCAGATTTTAAATGTCCACCTTTAGCTTACCTCTGTCGCATAATATAGGAACCAAGTCCTTTCAGAGAACGAAGATTTGTTTAAGACACACATTTCCCGCCCGTATCGGGCGCTTCACTTTCAAACCAGGAAGTCGTATAGAGATGACGTTTGGAAAACGAAAGTTAAAAAGAGTGTTAACAAAATAATTACACTCATCCCTGCCCAGCCCGCAAGTGGTACAAGTATTCCTCTATGCTGTTAACCCATTACAATTGCAAGGGTCACTTCAAAGCCATAATGAAACACAGACCACCGAACTCGGTCAGAGTCACGGTGGTAAGTATTTTTTGACTGCACTTTTGCATACCCTCACAAATCTTTTGCGTTCTCCCGCAATATTGTGTCTGGGCGATTCTCAGACTATGGTATTTTTCTTGTGCTTGTCCAGATATTTTTAAAACTAAAGCATATTGCTATGTTTTATGTGTTTGCCACACTTACTGTTCATTTAGGGGGACCTTTAAACTACTACTAATAATAATATTAACACTGTTTTCTGTTTAATAAGAAGCATTTCATATGCGTTTTTGCTATTTTCCCTGTGTCAATGGGCCAGACTTTGGGTCTTCAACCTTACCTCACTTACAAAATAATGTTGAAATAATATTGAATTCACACACAAAGTATGCATTACTATCTATCTATTCAATAAAATATATTTATATTTTTAATACTTTTATTTTTTATATTTTTTAATAATTTTGTCACATTTTTGTCATTTAGAACACTTAGGTCCCTTAGGTTCACTGTCATTTCCACAACTGTGTACAAAATACAATCCCAGACTTGTTCTACAGTTGTGTACTCAGTAAGTAGGCTATATCAATAGACACTATGCAAGGAACTTACATGGCTGAATGGATGAAAGAGTGCTGCCCATAGTGAGTAATTAAAAGAAGATATATCAAGGTAAATAGGAGCTAAAAATTGCGGACACTTATTGGATGTCATTTCCACACCACTCACATTTCATAGGGACAAAGAAATAAGTGGATTTTTAAAAATATCATTAGTTGTGATGTGTGACTTTAATGATAACTCTAAAAACTAACACTTGCATGATAAGTGTTTCCAAAATGCTGGTCTCCTTGTAATCCCAAGAATATCAAAATCTTTGATAGGAGGAAGAGTCTTTTGTTACCGTGCACCCCTCCTTTGGAATAATCTCCCCTGTACTGTAAAACTGTAAAACACTTGAAGGCCAAGAAGGCCTGAGAAATGAGAGGAAAAGGGAGAAAATGTCATTTCCACTACCGTCTCTATTGTGTTTTAATGGAGTGGTGTAAATGATGTGATGTTAATGACATACGTTCATTTTAAATGTTGGCCTACATTAAAAATAAATCCACAATATACATTAAAAAAAAACATAAAAAATCATCATGGCCCACATCAGGTTAGGTATCTAGGGATATGTGTAAACAAAATATACTAAAATATTTAAATAAATGAAAAAGGTTACATTTTCTGAAAAAATAATATCAACCACCATGACCCTATCCTCTCTGTGTGTGTGTGTGTGTGTGTGTGCGTGTGTTGGTGACTAAGCTAATTTCATGACTTCACCTATTTAATATGAAGAAGTAAGAAAGCATAGCCTGCTGTAAGTAATATTTTTTTATAAAATAGCCTACATTTAACAGCTTAGACAAGTGAAAAACATGTAGCAATCAGGATAGACCTATAAATTAACCAGTGAACAAGTAAAAGACACTGGCATAACGAGCTGGACATGAAAGGACTGGGAAGGTCAGAGAACATGAGTTTAATAGGACTGATCTCAGGATCAAAAGACCATACTTATACGTTATAAGTCTGGCTTCATTAACAGAGATGTAAACCAAACCCGAATACCAGCAGGGGCGTACAAGCATCTGGGAAGGGGAATTAGCTCAAATGGTAGAGCGCTCGCTTAGCATGCGAGAGGTAGCGGGATCGATGCCCGCATTCTCCAGTGTTTTCATTTCTGGCTAAATTAGCAAATTATCCGAGTTAAGATGCATAAAGATAAATTGGCAACTATCAGAGTTAATATGCATAAAGTGTTATAATAAGGTATAGCTATCAGTGTTCACGATTCCTAACTAGCAATTTGAGATCAATTCAGTGGCCAATGTTGTCTGCCAGCTCAAACTAAAGTGACGGGTCTGACATTCTCCGACACAAGACCTATACTGTTTACTCGGTGTCGGAGAGTCCGTTTCCCAGCGTTTCTCTATAGCCGGGCAATGTTCACTGCAGGTCTCTGTGGCGCAATCGGTTAGCGCGTTCGGCTGTTAACCGAAAGGTTGGTGGTTCGAGCCCACCCAGGGACGTGCTCCTTTTGGACCATACAGGAGGCCGTCATGCCCATTCCGCCGTGCGTGACAACCTCAGGACGGAATCTTCAGCACCTGCAGCCAAACTGCGCCAGCAAAAAGTCAAATAGGCCTCACTAGCGATTGAACTGTGAACATGAAGGTTTTTGATAAATGAAGGAACTGGCCAGTACGGGGATCGAACCCGCGACCTTGGCGTTATTAGCACCACGCTCTAACCAACTGAGCTAACCGGCCATAAATTCACCGTTTTTCACAATTTTCATATGCTGTATATCACAATAGTCTAGGTAATCGCATCGGTAGGCACAATGACCAAGTAAAAATAATATTAAAAACAGAATAAACATTTTAAAAATATCTTCTTCCTTTGGGTCATGCTGATTTAGCCAACTCCTTCACCAGACCAGGTCGTAGGTCCTGAAGGATCGCAAAAAACACTCCGCTACCTGGATGACATTTTTTACCCTCTGAATGAGAATGTTCCAGTGGTCAGGAGCATTCAGAACTCAAGATGTGTGCTTGCCAGACTTTCTGTTTGTCTACAGGGCTGAGGAGCTCCACTATGAAGTCTGCAGTCTCACTTATATGCACCTCAGAGAAGTTGGGTACAATTTCTGAGCTTTCTCCAAGGTCTAGCTCTTCAGGGGTCGGTCCTCCCACTGTCTGACAGTGGACCTTTAAAGCATAGTACTTGTGCATCTGAAGAGGTCTTCCAGGTCGAAGCTTGGCCAGTCTCTTGCCTTTGAGTCCTTCCTCTTGGTCCTCAAGCAGCTGCCTGAGATGGGCATCCAGTGGTAAGAGGTAAATGCGGAAGGTGAGGGGTGAGGTGCTGCTCAGGTACACCTGAACGTCTGCATGGATTTCCATCTGTTTCTCCCTCTCTTTCTCCTTTCCAGGGAACGCAAGAGACTTCAACGAGTAGAAAACCCCAAAATGAGAAAAGGATGGGTTCACCAGCCTGGCATGGAAGCGACTCAGCTCGCATGTCTCCAAAAACACTCCGCTGTCCTCCTTGTGCAAAACCTTAACGGCATCTTTAAGATAAGACTGACTACCCCCCAAACAGAGGTAGTGTGGCAGGTGGATCTCCTCCAGCTCTCCTGAGACGAAACTGATGTCCATTGAGGGACCAGCTGGTCTGTACTGCATGTGGGGCAGCTCATCAGCCAAGACATGCCAGTCTATGAAGCAGTACTTCAGAGTGACCGGCCAAACACATGCCCAGCGTAGACCAGACTCTGAGCACTCATAGCTCCCAGCAGGAGAGCTCAGGCTGTAGGTGGAGACGTTGTTCTCTGTGGAGACTTCAGGCTTCACTAGGATCCAGTGGCTAGCATCTGGAACATCACCACACAATTCACAGCTCCTCTGTGGGGCAGCAATGTGTTGCTTCTCCCTTTAACACGCGCACACAAAAAAGAACAATATAATCGGCAGTTTCTTACTCCAAACAGTGGTCACATCAAAATTCATCTTTAAAAGGATTGACGAGAGTTGACGAGAGCATATAAAAGATAGATTTAGCCATTCTCTCTCTCTAACACACACTCTCTATCTCTCTTTCTCTCTCTCTCTCTCTCTCTCACACACACACACACACTCTCTATCTCTCACTCTCTCTCTCTCACACACACATACACACTCCCTATCTCTCTCTCTTACACACACACTCTCTCTATCTCTCTCTCACACACACTCTCTCTATCTCTCTCAAACACACTCTCTAACTCTCTCTCACACACAAACACACACACTCTCTCTATCTATCTTTCTCTCTCTCTCACACACACACACACACTCTATCTCTCTCTCTCTCTCTCTCACACACACACACACACACACACTCAACCACCCATGTTTGTACACAACCCCCACACACTTTCTACGTACAGATGAATACAGTACCTGCTTAATCCCACAGGCCATCCACACAAACACACAACACACATCCACTTGAAGTATATGGTAAAGAAATCATAGGGATTCAGACTATGACCATGTATGTTTGTGTGTTGACATGTAAGAGTTTGGTTCATACGATGCATAAGGATTAGATATGGAGATTCCGATGGCACACGCTGCAATGTATGTGATGTACATCATGTTAGTAATAATTACATTATTTTCCTTAGAGCAGTACATCTAGTTTAAACATGTTTTTCTTTTCAAATAATAGCAGTAATGATGTGTATGTGTGTGTAAGCTCATGGCCCACCTGTGTTTTTTCTCCTTCCCATGTGGGTCTGGGCTGCTGTGTGTTTGGCCGGCCACGTCCATCCCCGCCTCCTCATTGGCTGAGCCCATGATTGCCTCCTTCATATCCTCCAGCTCTTTCTGCATCTGCTCCATCCGGGAGAGCGAAGCTGCTCTTTCCACCTCCAGACTGGCCAGCTGCATCACAAACAGGCAGTTTATTACTGTATTGTATTTTATTTCTCCTTCATTTAGCCAGGAACGGACTGGGATTCTAAGTGGCACAAAATTCGCTTTTCATCTCTATCCGTTTCTGTTGTGTATGTGTGTGTATATCTTGTGTGTGTCATGTCAGGAAGCCTGAATTTCCTACGGGATAAAGTGTCTGTTGCTGACAGGGAGTCCTGGTCAAGATTGGTCTAGGTTGTTGGACATAGCTAATGGTAACAGAAGTGACTGCAACTATACTCTAACCTAATGAAGTCTAAGGCTTTTGAAACAAGCACAGATGTACTCTAGTATACTCTAGTCTAATCAAGTCTCAGGCTTTTGAAACAAGCACAGATGTACTCTAGTGTACTCTAGTCTAATCAAGTCTCAGGCTTTTGAAACAAGCACAGATGTACTCTAGTATACTCTAATCTAATCAAGTCTAAGGCTTTTGAAACAAGCACAGATGTACTCTAGTATACTCTAGTCTAATCAAGTCTCAGGCTTTTGAAACAAGCACAGATGTACTCTAGTATACTCTAGTCTAATCAAGTCTCAGGCTTTTGAAACTAGCACAGATGTGCTGTTAAATCATCATGTAGTGGTGCCACATGCCTGAAAAAAAAATCTACAGGCAGACAGAAGAGGACAAAAGTTTTAATTTAAAGCTTCTCCTCTCTCACCTTGGTTTTCAGTTCATCTCGCTCCACATTACGCTGGTCCAGCTCTCTAAGCAATAGGTCCATCTGCAGAGCCAGTTCATCGTCCATGTTGACCTGCGCTGAGAACGATGACTCTTCCCCTGTCTGCTGTTTCTGTGGGGGTCCGCTGTTGATCCCTTCCCCTTTTTTTTTCTCTTCCCACTGTCTCTTTTCCTCTGCCAGAGCATCCCTTTCTTTCTGAAGCTGCTCTCTTTGCTGTTGGAGACTTTTGTAATCCCCTTCGCCCTCTGGATAATGCGTTTGGCAAGCCTGATGGTTCTGTTCCTTCTTGACCAACTTTTGGCAGATCCTTTCTTTCTGAAGCTGCTCTACTTGTTGTTGGAGACTTTTGTAATCCTCACCCTCTGGATAATCTGCTTGGCAAGCCTGATGGTTCTGTTCCTTCTTGACTGACTCTTGGGTGAGTTCCAGAACGTTCTGCTCCAGGTCTTTGATTTTGGCAATGAGATGCTGCACTTCAGTCTGGTAGGCGTCTCTCTCCAAAGCCGTCTTCTCCATCAGCTCCATCAGCTGGGCCTGCTGCTGCTGTGCCTCAGCCAGGGGGATGCTGTTAACGGAGGTCGGCTCTTGGGGATGCACTACTGCCACCCGTCCCTCGTTTCCATCTTGTGCTTGTGACAGGCCCACCTCTGTTCTCTCCACTTTTACATCCGCTCCACCTCCCTGTCTGTCATGTGCTGTGTTTTTCACCTCCTCGTTCTTCTCCCAAATGGCCACACTGGTTTCTGTCTTGGTGGCTGTACTGACCTCTGCCCGCTCTGGGCTCAGAGCTCCATGGGTCGCTGGAGATGTTTTGGTTCTGGGCACTTCTGGGGCAGCGGCATCAGAACACTCTACATCACTGGTCTGCTCAGTCTTTACCCGGGAGATGTCAAAGGTTGGTGCCTTGGGTTTGGGGGTACTCCTGGTTTCGTCAATGATAATGTCGTCATCACTGTCATGTTCGATGTTACTGAGGATGGCCTCTGGAGTCAGCAATGTTGCAGCAAGTGACAATGCGATATCAGCCTCAGAACCATTTCGTGCTTGCTTTGCCTCTGCAACCTCTAACTCTGCGCTTTGCTTCCTCTTCATTCTAGGAGTACTGTATGTGAGTTTCATAGGATTCATTTCAAAGTCTAGGATTAAATATTCATTATGAGATCCATGCTCTCATCCTTATGCTAAATATTAGTGCGCTAAAATGAAGGAACAAAGATTTTTGACAAGAGTATTTGTATTTATTTGTTCAGCATTGTTTTTAAAAGCGACCAACAGATTAAACAAATAGGTCATACAGAGGATTGAAAAGAGATTTGTGTACCTTGAAGGTGTGGAGGGCCAGTCCTCGGAGGATGGACTGAAGTCTGTGGAGTCAGACACATGTTCTATGAAACTCAGTGCACAGGGAAATGTCAGCCTCATTGTCCGTATCAAGAAGAATAACACATTATCCTCTCACCTGTCTGACTAAGGATACTGGAGCCGTTAGGGGTGGCTGCTGCCTTACCACTCCTCTGTGTTTACAGAAAACACACACACAAAGCATTCAAAGGTAAGGTACATAGCAACTCTAGTTATACACCAGCCTCAGCTTCTAACTTTTTGTTTAGGTTTTCATAGCAGTTCATCACTTGAGCAGTTCATCACCATTAAGCTCTTGTCATCCATCTGATTCCTTTGAAACTTTGGCTGAAGAATATCTACTATCACCACGCCTTTCCATCAAGGCAACTGTTCTGACCAGCAGTGGCATCAAAAAGTAAAGTTGTCAGTGCAACATGTTCAAATCATTTATAAAACATCTATTAACAAATGACCAGCAGTGGCATCAAAAAGTAATGTTGTCAGTGCAACATGTTCAAATCATTTATACAATATTTAACTATTTACGAATGTAGGTACAAATGCCACAAATGTCCAAACTGCATTACGCCCTTTGTGCATCAAGAGTTAACCCACACCCCTCTAGTGAACTGAACTGATATTTTTGCATTTATATGATATACACCATAGAAGATTACAAAGAAAGTACAAATTAAATGTTTCCAGGCCAGGATTTCTTGTTCAAATAGTAAAAAATGCACATTAAAATGCTAGATGGAGACCTGGTTACTGACTTCTCCTACCATTATTCACACACTTGTACTGTCAGTGTGCCTGGCTGTGTCAGTGTGCCTGTCTTCTCTAAGTCACGTAGTGTCTGTGGCAGCCTAGCCTGTCATAAAGCCAGACCCTCGTTCTACACTTTCGTTTCATACAGATAGTCTGGACATTCGGTAATGAAATGTGATTGCTTGCTTTAGGTGTTTAAGTTAAAAAAAAAGACTGCATCAGTCCATTAGTGATAGCTTGCCTTAATTTATAGCATTTTAGCTCTGCATTCACAACGCCTCCCTCTTTTTGCTGATTGGTCAGGTTAAAATGCCTCCTGAGACAACAAGCTCAATGGGATCAAATCCAGACTAGCACTGTAGGGAGATGATAATCAAGCGTAAGTGCTAGGAAGACAAGGCCAGGCTAGTGGCAGCCCAAAGGGCGTCCTAATCACCCACCCTCACACAGTGCTGTTGGCTGCCTGATCATCCATTGTCCCAATCGCCAACTGTCCAACTACCCACAGACCCAGTAACCCTCAATGATTCTTTAAGTTTAAAATAAATTTACTAAATCAATCACAGACTCAGTGACCCACTCTGAGCTGCTGTGTCAGCCCTGAGAACCGCCGACCCAATATCCCACTGACCCAATGACCCACCCTGAGCTGGCATTTGAGATGCTTGTCCTTCCGCTGACCCAATCAATTACTGACCCAATGATCCGCCGACCCAATATCCCGCTGACCCAATATCCCACTGACCCAATGACCCACCCTGAGCTGGCGTTTGAGAAGCCTGTTCTTCCGCTTGATCTTCTCTTTCTCCCTCTCCAGCCTGGCCAGCTTCTCCTGTTTTGCCATTTCCTCCCTCTGCCTCTCTTCCTCCATCTGACCAGAGGAAGACATGAACACTTTTGAAGACAATAATCACAGGACACAGGGCACAGATCCACACTCACAGAAGTATTAGACATGAGTGAGGTCAGTAATTCTGGACCTCTCCCCTTTATGTGTGATTCAGTTGTGTTGGGTTCATTGTACAACAGGAAAAAGTCAAGCATGTGTGTATTAGGCTGACCTCCAGCTTCTTCCTTTCTGCCTGTAGCAAGCTGTTGCGTTCACTGAGGGACAAAAAATGCACTGTAGTCAGTTTACAATTTGTTTGTCATTTTATCCACACTCTAATATCTAGGAAATGATTTGATGAGCACACCCTGACCCATCTACACCCTTATCTATGGTTATAGTTAGGGGTTCTTTGCAGAGGCTTTTATTCAAGCAACACAAGTTTTTCATTTTTAGCCATTGCTTTGTTAATATGTAATATATAAACAAAATCTGTATGACTGTTGTTTAAGCCTAAACATTTAGGTAAAATTAGAAGTATAGATGTCAAAAACTACTTCTAACAATGATACTACGATAATGATGCTGATATCAGTATTATTGTTTTCTTGATAAAGGCTAATAATATTTAGGAAGAAAAGTAAGATGGTAAGATACTTCATGGTAGTTCATGTCTTTGGGAGCAAAGTGGGGATCAGTTAGTGTAAAGGATCTTTAAGGAGAGGGTGACGTACTGTTGTTTGTAGGTTTTTGTGTAGGTGGCCTCATCACCCGAATCCTCTTTTTCTTCAGGTACCTCACAGCTCCTATAAAAGACAAATAAAGCAGGCGTGAAAGGCACACAGTACTATACTATACCTACTATATTTAATGTGTGGAAGCGCACTTTTGAAAATACAAAGATGTTTAAGACCTTTATTTAGACCGGTGATGGAAAACTTAATACCAAGTATGACTGGTGAGCGTAAAACATGCTTTCATGCATCTTATGGTATTCGTTAATTTACCTTACCATTTACATATTTAGTAGAAGCTTTTACCTAAAGTGACTTACATTTGTCAACTACCAATTACTTCAGGGCCAGTCCCCCCTAGAGCAACTTATGGTTAAGTGCCTTTCTCAAGGGTACAACAGTGGCAGCTAGGATTCGAACCCACAACATTCCAGGCTACTAGCACTTCTAGCCAGGTTCCTTAATTCCTACGCTATCCCTAAACTGAACAAAAAATATAAATTGACTCCATATTAAATTTGCTGCCTAACATCCTACAATTCCAGATTTTTGAAGGCCTTAAATGTCAAAAATGTATTTCTCCTACAATACCTTATTTGACTCCCTTACACAACTTGTAGGGAAAAAAGTTCACCTGTACTGTGGGTCTGGATTCATCTTGCAGAACCACTTTTCTGGGAGCGTTTCTGGATCGATGCCATCCTGGAGCCTCCTCCACTTCTGGCACTTGTTGCACTGAACCCAGTTCTGATCTGGACACATCCTAAACGAAGGCAGAGAACAAATGTATTCAAACATGTCCGTGCTCTGATCAAAACAAAAACAACCCTGACCATGCTTGTGTGGTAGTGTGCTAGAGCACTGGCATGGTCCGTAACACCTAGGGCTGGGTATCGATGCAGATTTTCTAAATCGATTCAATTCCGATCCACAAGGTCACGACTCAATTCATGATTTAATTCAATATCGCTTCTAGAGCCAACCTAATCCAGGTTATGAAATGAATATGTGGAGCACTATTTCATAGCCAGTATGTTTACATGTGTACTGTGGCTTAACCGTCATGACCTAAACGTTGCACTATGATTATTTGCAAGCACCCTGATTGACAAAGGCTGGTTTACACTAAAGCCTACACTCACCTGCATTGCACTATATGGATATGGCCCTAACACTGATTTCAACGGATCAGCCTCTGTTTTAACTGAACAGTAGCGGATATATTAGCCAGATAGCAAGTCCTTTAAAAGTCATTCAAAAAATTTTATTTCTTTTCTTTGTTATCTGTATATTTGCAGTGAGTACCAATGTCAGTGCAAATTAAGATAAACCAATTCATAGCCAGATACAGACTTAGGAACTATATATTCTGTCACTGCTGGCTGAGAGTAGAGATACCATGCAGCACCTGCTCTGCTAGAATAGTCCTATACTAATATAGCCTGCCTGCTACAAAATGGCCTTGTTTGGGAATGACTTGCTATTTGACTACTCTACATTCCTATGGTCCTAAGCTATGCTAGTTGGGCTACCACACAAGAAAAAATCATGCACCATAACCACATTGTTTTGCCCACATATGTGACTCCAGGTAAGATGGTGAAGAATAACCCAACGTCATAAAAAGGTGACTAATAACATTCTGGCCTTTTTACTCTCAAAGCCCCTTACATGGTGTCCTCCACAGGAACAGAGCAGTTAGGATCTTCTTGGTTTCTCTTATGGCGAATTTCTTTCCAGTACTCCTCAAGTTTCAGTGCAACATTACTAATGGTCCTCCTGCAAAATGATTCACCCAACCAAGACACATAAAAAAGTACACTTACAAATATAGAGATTGGTTTATCACACAGTCTGCTAAACAGTGAAGCTGTTTCTCACCTGTATTCATCTGTGTAGTCAAAATCCTGTTTGTTGTGAGTTGGTTTGAGGAAGTTACACTCTATAACCCCTATGACTCCTACCCCATTGCTGTTGGCCTGGATGACAAGAAGTCGGTGGAGTTTTAGCTGATCGTAGACACAACACAGAAGAACAAAGGATTGATTAAAATAAGCTTTCACCCACCTTGAGCTGGCTGCCGACACGGAGATACGCTTTTATCAGGCGGTTCTTATGGTACATCATTATACCATAGTGATCTTTGCTTTTGGTGTTGTAGCCAAATGTTATTACAACAGGCTTTTTCTGTACTTGCAGTTCAGGAATAATGACATCAGTATCATTAGTGTCTCGGTAACACTTTATCTTAAGGTGTGTAAACAGACTATTTACAAAGTGTTTAGTCAAAACATTGATGTTTAAGATGTTCAAACTCAATATTAGCACTTTGGTGGCATAAAGGATAGCATATCTCCTTCAAGAATGAGAGACCAGGGTACAAATCCCAGTTGAACTTTTTTAAAGTTACTATGGACAAAGGCTAACAACCTAATTTTCTTAATTTTCATGCACTAGAAGCAACCATAGCTTGCACGCTTTTTCTTTATGTCTAGGAATTACTTATAAGCAATTTACTACGTGTACATGCATATCTAATTGCTTAGTATTAACGTGAATGAATGTGTTTGCACAGTATTTACAATGTATTTTAAATGACATAAACAGCTTGTAAGCAATTTACTGATGTTATCTAATGAATAGTAAATAACTAACATTTTCTGTTCTCATCTTAGTATAAAGAAATAGAGTTCTACTATAGGTAGATAAGGTCATGCAGAATGAGGTATTAATAAGTGATTTGTAATAACTAAGAAATGGGTAGTGTGTTAATAATATGCATGTTAATGCACTGGTCAATATGTGTGTAGTAATATAGTGTAACCGTAATTTCATTCAATCAACAGCTTCAAAAACACATTTTAGGGTGCAGCTAAATTTTCATGGAAACTTTTACACCAAAGGAAACCCCAATCCCATGTTGCCAAGTGCTGTTAGTAGGTATGAGAATGACAGAATTTGGTGCAAGGTAGACCAATTAGGAAAAAAGGCAGCCAACGCTAACTGATAAGCCAAGGAACTTTTGTTTTCTTATGCCCCCATCTGTTAGCGTTAGCTGCCAGTCTCTGTTGTACCAAATGCTGTTCTTATACATACCGACAGCACCCGGCAGCCTCAGAGAGCAGGGAAATAGGCTGATGGACTCTGTGTTTCTCATTTAACACAATGACCATATGGTCAAAAGATACAAGGAAGTTGGGCTTGTACTTGTCTTTCCGGGTGTGGGCTAGGTTCTTGGACATAAGCTGGGTCTTCACTTGCTGTCCCCTAATAATGATCTGCATCCTAGGCTTCAGGTACAATATGCTACAATATGCCTGAAAAAATAAAATAAAATAAAATAAAATAGAGCAAAACAAAATACAACAATCAACAATGACTACTGGAACTGCAGTGGTGTGCCTCTATGCACTGTGTGGATAGCATGCAACACTCACATTTGAAGAGTTGAAAGGAATACAACTAGTTGATGTTTTAGTTTAACTGAATTTTCATACTAAATTTGAAGAACACGACTCAAGGCATTCTTGAGAAGGCACATTTATGAGAATGAGACATAGAGTACATAATTACAGTCATGGTGATCTTGGTGGTAGCTTAGTGGTTAAGGAACCTGGCTAGCATGCTAGTAGCCAGGAAATTGTGGGTTTATATCCTGCCTGCCACTGTTGTGCCCTTGAGTTAACCCTGAAGTAACTGATAGTTCAAAAATGCTTTGGATAAAAGCGTCTGCTAAATGCATAAATGTAAATCTTGAAATCAACATATCAAATAAATAACTGAAATACAATGAATAAAAGATGCAGAAAGAATTAAAGTGTGATAGGCTGCAGTTCTGACTCACACGAAGGGAAAAGTCACTTTCTGGGGGTGACTCCATCACTCGCTCAGGGCGTTTGTATGTTTCCCGGTTGGTGTCAAGGACAGTTGAAGGAATCTGTATGTCATAACGGTCTCCATCAAAGTCAAACTCCATTTCTCCTGTTACGGTTCTGCAGGTCAGAGAGACTCAAATTCATTCATTCAAATACTTTGACCTCTTCCATTGTCGTTTATGTACTTATCAGGCTTGATCATTGTTGTTTTAATGCAAGCCAGACAGTCAATAAAAAAATATATATATTATGTCATATTAATACTACTAAGTAACGACTAGGCTAGTCACTAGGTCAGACATCAGTTGTGCAACAAACACCTCAGAAACGTTTCTGGTATACATTGGCCTTTATCCTCACATCCTCTAATTTATTCACATCCTCATGCCATGGACACATGGCCTGCATGGCAGATGCCTGTGTGTTAATTTTCCTTTCCGCATCTATGTTAACCGCTTAGAGAAGCCACACAGCCTACGGAACACATGCATATCAGGTGCGTTCAACAGAATAGAGGTGAAGCGATTTTTCCACAGCAGTTCCACTTCCACCACGCAGGCGGTGCATCCCAGGCATCAGCCTGTGCAGATTGAGACAGATTATGTGACAGATTATGAACCGTGTCTCACACTCACTTTCTGAGGTTCCAAATGATGATGCGGGTGCCAGTGGTGGCCATGAATCCATGTCCAGCGATTGCCAAAACTTCTGATTTAAGTTCAGACTCAGTCTGAAAGAGGGAGTATTTTAGAATGTCCTGCAGACTGGCTGAGTGATCAGGTGTGGACAGGAGTGGTGGTGGATGTTAAGGTTAAACAAGAAGAAGAAGAAGAAAGTCACAAGACCAGAATGGACCAATTCTGTTTATATTTATGATATGGACATACCAATATCCCAATTCTGTAATTAAGTCCATTTTGATGAATTTAAAAATATATATTTACATTATTTTGATTAACTTTATTATCAGTCCAACTTGAGAGAGAGATTACTTACAAGGAATACAAGAACTGTTTAATGTCACATGCGTAGTTACTGAGTGTAAAAATAGCATCTTATAGTGTGCATGAATGGGGGAGGGGGGTAAGGACTTCCTAGAGATGTAGCGGGGGGGGGGGGGTGATGTAAAGGTGATGAATGGTGTGAAGAAAGGGCAACTTAATGGGGCAACTTACAATAAACATGTGGTTTGCCGATGGGGGGGGGGACTTACAATATTCGCACACATAAACAAGGAGCACCCGAGAGCAACAGGGGCAAGGAAAAATAAACCTTGGGCAGATCCTCGACTCAAGGTGCCAACCCAACTGTCAGGGGTCATGTAAGAGAGGGAGGGTGTGTGTGTGTGTTGGTGGAGGGGCTCCTGAGAATGGGCATAGGTGATGGCTGGCTGGTGAAGGTGTGTGTGTGTGTGTGTGTGTGTGTGTGTGTGTGTGTGTGTGTGTGTGTGTGTGTGTGTGTGTGTGTGTGTGTGTGTGTGTATGTTGGGGGGGGGGGCTTGAATCTGAACTTTTCATGTGTACACGCACACACACCCACACTAACACACACAAATGACCAGAGCTGTTCATCTATTTTTTGAAAAGGATATGGACTGATGGTCCCACACTGAAGGAAACTATGGGGACGACTACATGACTGGCCTGTGTTTTCTCTAGGTATGTTTGTGAGAGCATGCCCACACACACACTATCCTTTGTCTTTGAAAACACAATGGCATCTTTCCCAAGGCGCATGGAGCCAGATTTGAAGCCGTTGCCATAGAGACCGACAGCTTCATGACCCTTAATGTCCTTCTTGTCACTGAAGCCAAAACTGTGAGACAACATTACAAGGAAGGAAGAATTAGAGAGGCATCCAGGAAATAATTTCTTATGCATGCATCTATTATGGGATGTACACACTATGCACAATCATTATTGTAAGAGGCAATTTCTAGAGTTAAATTAAAGGGCAGATAATCTGTCTTGCTGTCACACTGCTCAACCCGCAATGAACTCTCAGTTTCAATCCCCGGAATGTAGCGGGTTCCAGTGTGACTGTGACTGGACTTTAGATAGCTAGTCCGCTAGCTTAGTTTTACACCCAAACTACAGTGTTGCTTTAAAGATGGAGGTAAAGTCTTTCAGCCCTGCATTGCACTATGTTTCAATGCACTATTGAAACGGGCGGTGGCGTAGAGGTTAAGGAACATGGCTAGCATGCAAGTAGCCTGGAAAATTGTGGGTTTGAATCCTGGCTGCCACCGTTGTGCCCTTGAGCAAGGCACTTAACTCTGAGTTGCTCTAAGGGAGACTGGCCCTGATGTAATTGCTAGTTGACAAATACGTAAGTCATTTTGGATAAATGTGAATGTCATTGTTTTATGTAATGGATAACAGCCGGCAAAGTGTGCTATTATACGGAATTAATGAACGAGGCAGAGGTGAAGAACACTGTAAGGCGGAGTGAAGTTCATATGTTCTGTAAAACAGCACATCTCGTAGGCCTGCTTATCACTCGGTTGCAACTCATGCGTGTAGGGAATAGATGTCAATTTTAATCCAAAAGTGTGCAGCTCAGTTACAAAGACAGATAACAGTGGTTATCACTAGTAACAGCTGATTCCATTGTTCCGTTGTTCCAGCTGCTGTGTAGGCTACTATGGGTGTTAGAGTTACCATTAATATACAACGGTAATTAGACTTTTTCGCCAGGTCTACTTCACAGGTGTGTGTTATACAGAATTAACACACACCCTGCCAGCCAATCAGAATTTTTTTTTTTCAATTTATCCGGGTGATAACTGCCAATAGCTGATTCCTTAGCCTGGTGCACCAAATGCTTTCATATCGTTTCACATTGTGCAAAGCATCAGGAATCCCTCAAATGGCTTACTGGCAGATACTTGATGTGAACTTTAAAAATATTGTGTCTTAGCCCTCTGTGTCCCAGGGCCCCCTGTTTGCTGACTGCCAAACAAAAGCCAAAAATGTTCAAGGAAACCTAAGTTAATGGAGAGATCCCTGACTATGCTGTAGCACTCGGTGGCGTTTGACTGGCTAGCTGATTATGTGTGTGTGTGTGTGTTTTTGATGAAACAAACTTGCGTGTTCCTATGTGATATGACTCACCTCAGCATTTTGTGCATCTTGTCATAGCTTAATCCGTTTCCATTGTCCACAAATGTCAGACAGTCAATGTCTTTTATCCGTGTTCTATCGATCCATAACTGTTTGGCACTGACATCTGGGTCATATGCATTGTCTGGAAACAAAAAAATAACATTGGATCAGCCTAAAACACACCCCAAAAAGACGTTCACACACTGTTTCCATGTGTAGATAAATATGGCCACACACAGTTTAACTGCAGTAAAAAAACTAAATACAGAAGTTAATTTTTCAGCAAGACATACTTCTCTTCCAGTAGCTTGAACACAGAACAGGAGTCCTGAGCCCAACAGGTGAGTTGATTAACAGGCTACAGTATGTGAGTCTGAGTAGATAATGCACTATGTTAATCCTTGCTGGTGCAATAGTCTACAACACACCTTAAGCTTTAAAGATTAAGATCATGTGTGCGTGTTTTAATAACGACTGTGGAGGGCCCCTATATTTGCCTAGGGCCCTAAAACTGCTATATTTGTCACCACCTATAATAGAGTCCTACTCGCCACCACAGGACTCCTATTTGAGTTGTGGGATTCCTATCAGAGTCAAGGTCTCTGAGGGCTCTATTTAAAACACTTTTCTACCTTGTTGTGTCTACTGAATGGTCAGTGTTTCCATCTCTCTTGTGAAACACACAGATACACTGTTTGGACTGAAGACTATCCTGAATTAATCCACATTTCTAAGTGATCAATATCTATGTGGTGTGATAACTTTACAGAGGTTGATCAGTGTCATTTGTCTGTCGATGTAAGGTAAGGTAACACATGTATAAGCAGAAGAGATGCTGCTGTCTCACTATAAGCAGGTTAATTTCTGTTCAGAGTCTACACCAGTTTGAGGGAAGAAATCCTACTTGTTGATCAGAAAACACAATTAAACTATTCCCCTTTTATTCAATCCACTCCATTGCTACTACATCGCTGCTATTTAAAAAGTAAGGAAGCTCAGTTTTTTTTAAATATATTATTTATTTATACATGCATGTGCAATCTCACTTTGAAGACTACGGTAGTGGCGAGGGAAAATGTTACTTACTATAAGCATGTTACTTGCCACACTAGATAAGATAGATAAGAACACCAATACCTTACAGTACTCCATATTGTCTTGTCTGGCACTTTAATGTTTGTGTAATTGTTAATGTCTAATTCAATTGTCTTAAATGTTCAATGTTCAATGTCTGTCTTTGTCTAAGCATGGCATAGTAAGAAACATAATTTCGATTCCTCGCATGTATTGTACATGTGAAGAATTGACAATAAAGCTGACTTTGACTTTGAATATACCAATCCAAAATGACTACAGACTCACCTATAAGCTCTGCAATAGCGCTGAAAGGCCAGGTGTGGCTTGTAGAGTTTGTGTGCAGGAATTTTGGGTTGAGCTGTGAAGAGTGAAAAATAGCACTGAATTTACATTAGAATAGAATAGAAAAACATTTTTGTCTCAGCTTTGATGAATTAGGAGAGGTTGGGCATAGGGCAGGGGGGGAACATAGGGTTGTAGGAACATAGGACCCTGGGAACATAGGACCCTAAGAACACGGGCCCTGGGAACATAGGGTCATGGAAACATAGGGCCCTGGGAACATAGGACCCTAAGAACACGGGGCCCTGGGAACATAGGATCATGGAAACATAGGGCCCTGGGAACATATAGGTTCGTAGGAACACAGGACCCTGGGAACATAGGGTCATGGGAACATAGGGCCCTGGGAACATATAGGTTGTAGGAACACAGGACCGTGGGAACATAGGGCCCTGGGAACATAGGGTTGTAGGACCATAGGACCCTGGGGACATAGGACCCTAAGAACACGGGGCCCTGGGAACATAGGGTCATGGAAACATAGGGCCCTGGGAACATAGGACCCTAAGAACACGGGGCCCTGGGAACATAGGATCATGGAAACATAGGGTCATGGGAACATAAGGTTGTAGGAACATAGGACCCTGGGAACATGGGTACACTCCCCAGGAGAATGAAAAACAAATATTTTGCTATTTGTTTTGCATTTAACAAATATTTTCGTTGTGGTTCCTACCGACAGCATTCAGCAACCCTGAGCAACAGGGCTAGGGGTTGACTGACGGTGGACTACTTGCTCTAAGGTGTTAAGGCTTTAAGAAGGAGGTTCACTAACATACTTACTACACAGGTATGACCAGCTGGCACAATACAATTCATAACATCATGCAAATATTCCTTGTAGTTCTGAGGAGAAACGTCACTGCATTACTTACTGCACTTAGAGGTATGCCTCGATCAGTCAGCGCCGCCATTTTCTCTAATGCACCTCACACCTTTTCTTCCACGCCACACAAGAAGGGAACAATTGCCGTTGAGGGCCTGTTCAATCAAAAAGGTAAGGTATCACAAAGGCAACACATTTCACACTTTTCTCATCTCTGACTAAACTTACTGAACGTCTGTGAAAAAAAAGAAAACATGTATGGTATATGATATTGAAAATAGCAAATATGTGAAGTAGCAGCAGACGTATCATTGTCAAATAGATCTAATGTTGTCTCCAAGCACAAGGGAAATGGTGACTGCAGGAATGAAGGGGAGACCCTATGCATTAAATTACAGTAAAGGCATAACAAGTAAACCAGACATCTAGCAGAAAGGACATACCGGCCACACGACATGTGGATGTATGTCTGGCTGAGTTTGGCATATGTCTGGAGCAAATCAGGTGAGTTAAAGACATACCAGTAAGCTAACTGGAACACCAAAAAGGAACTAGACAAAATCCCCTGGCTCAGCTGCATGAGTGTTGGAAAAGGTCAGTGCTAGTCAGGATACTGTTTTGCACTGATCCTTAGATGTTGGGTCTTCCTACCATTGCAAAGCAGAATTCACCAAGCGTTGATTGTTCACCCACTAATAGGGAACGTGAGCTGGGGTTAGATCATCGTGAGACAGGTTAGTTTTACCCTACTGATGATGTGTTGTTGCAATGGTAATACTGCTCAGTATGAGAGGAACCGCAGGTTCTATCAAATACTCCTGCGGTTTTGGGAGTCCATTAATAAACAGAACACATCTGATCTTTTGATAGAATATTAAACAGTAGATTTCGTTTGATCATCATCCTCAGTCAAAGTACCATTCATTGGTGTCCATCTTAATAGAAAAAAAGGCCTGCAAAGTTTAGGTTATGTATGATGAATGAATGAAGAAATGGACAAATTAAGAGAGAAAGAATGAAAAAAAGAAGAAAAGAAGAGGAAATAAAATAATACCAGAATTAAAGAAAGGACAACTGTAAAGAGGTTATGATTCAGTCTAGAGGGTTTGCCTGTTTTTAATCAATAAAATCAATAAAAATGGGATGTGTATTGAGGGTTTGACAGAATTAGGTTATAGCTGAAAGCCACTGTGTCACAGTGGCCCCTGAACTCAATACACTTAACCACACTTCTGATGATGCAAAAGGAATTTATCTGAGCTATGCTGCTCGGCAACTTTCTTAAGATTCCTGAATGCAGAACTAATTATGAAAATGTAATCAGAACACAGAAAACCGGTTGTGTATATAATTAACTATAATTAACTAGACACTAGGCTAATTTCAGTCACTTTTTTTTACTCTGAAATAACCAGATAATCATTAGCCCTTATGGAAAAAAACTCATTGTGCTGCAGTATTAAAACTGCAGTTTTTTTCCCACAGTATTACTGTAGCCTAGTAAATGCAATATTTTGGACACCAAAACACTGTACGCAAAAATACTGCAAAAATACTGCAATGTATTACATAAAGCAATGTTTTGGACACGAAAATATTGCTTTACTAGAAGTGTACTTCATGAAAAAAGCTTTTTTTTTCGGAGGGCGGGTTTACCATTCAACTCACTCGCAATCATGACATTTCAGCTGAAGAATACGTTCAACTGCGCGTTTCTCTCAACACGGGCATCAGCCTAATCATGGAACGACCAGCTGTAGGATCAAACCGCAATGTCGCCAGGACAATTTCAATGCCTAGAAAAGCCTGCCGTAGGCTAAATCCGAAGTCCATTATATATTAATATCACGTTGAGATCGTTTAACTTTTTTATTTTAATAGTGAAGAAAGACTGAGTGACGGTTCAATGGAAATAGCCTAATGTAGGCTATACATAGGTTATAGAGAATATTTACATGTCAGGTCTCTTTATTCACCTGTATCTGTGTGTGTGATGGCTGAGACCTTCTGGTCACCAAATGAGAACAAAATAAGCCATGTGTGTGCGTGAAGATGATAATTGTACGGCAAACTTCTGAAGGTGTCATAATTTATATCCAAAGCGAAATAGTGATAAGAAGGGTAAACTTACTTTTACGGGGACTGAGATGAACTGCTTGTTGAGTTGAACCTTCACTTTAGTTCTCCCTGAAAGACTTCACTAAAGACTGAAACGAAAGTAGCACTGATCGAAAAAGAGTCTTTGACGTATCAAACGGATCTGAATGGCAAGACGCAGCAGATCCTGTCCATCAGACCTGGCAGGGGCGGAGCCTACCCCCTGAACTGAAGCACAGGGACCCAACTATGAGAGGGAGGTGGGGATTCGGATACGACGCCTGATAACAGCAAAAAGATGTTACTCAGGTCATGATAAAACAAGTGAGCGCGAATGATTGGACAGGTTATGAATGACGGAACATTCCGGTCTTCCTAGTAGAACTTTCGCGAAAGACTAGAAAAGATTTATGACGTTCAATGGTTTGTAGAACACTTGTTAGCCGTAGCTACCATTGGAGACATCGTGGTCATGTCCTCGTATTTTTTCAACAGTTGATGAGATGTCTAATCCCTATATCAAATCTACCGTCTTTCAGATATATCTAACTTCTCAAAACGAGAATGTTGGACAAAAATTGCGGAGAGTGCGCTACATTTTCTTTACATACAAGATCACCCCAACACCCAAATTATGTATCTTATATTGCTTATTTGCAAATGCTTAAACACAGGGTGCCAGATATTGAAATCTAATGGCCAAAACCTTAAATACAAAACCCTTAATTCAGAAATAACAGCAGCACAACAGTTACATAGATGATAACTCTTGAATGAACACAGAACAGATAATTGGGGGGAAAAGGAAAGGAAAAGTACACAAACTAATGGCAGAAACCACGCCATTCTGAACACATTGCAACTTTAAAGAAAAATTACCATATTTGTGTCTGGATGCCAGTGGCCTGACACACACACACACACAGTCATGGGTATTATAGATTTCAAACCCTACTGGTTGTATTACAGGTTTCAAACCCCTCAGACTCTCATGGCACAATTTGATTTTTACATGCCAAAATTTTCCCAAGGGGTGAGCATTGTTGGTCATTTTTGACCTGAGTATTTGAAAAATCCTGCCTACGGCCCTGCACACTACTGTTCTAAATTGTGCTTTAAAAGGCACGGCAAACACAAAATCAGGATCTTTGGCATGGTTGTCTGTGCCATTATCACGTCTCAGGTACAATAACAGTTTGACTATATCTACAATTTCTGGACACACCAAAACTACTGGATTCTCTCATATCACGTAAACAATATATTTTTTCTCTTTTCAATGGCAGTGTTAACTAGGGAAGCAGTGCAGTGCACATGGAATTATGGCCCAGACTCTGAACCTGTGAGGCAGAATAATCCAACTGGACAATAAAAATAATGTGTTAATGTTTTCAAATGAATATTTATGTTGGTAGAGTTGACAGCACTACATTAAAGCTGTTATTTTTGGGTAAAAGAACTGCATTGTGTTAGCCTACTTCAAATTCTCGGCTAATCAGGCTCATCTTAGCGCTAAAGCCCCGGTCTCTCTCTCTGTGTGTCTAACTGTGTGATATATAAATATATATACCATCATTGGTGTCTACTCTATCCCTCTATTGCATTCATTCTGTGTGTTTTATGACTGGGTTAGGCGTGTTGCAACTTTAAGGCAGGGCCGTACCTAGAGGCGGGGCTGGGTTGAGGAGCAGTTAGGAAAGTGGAGCAACTTGTTAGGTTTTGTTTTCTGTTTACTGGAAGAGGCATTTTGAACGTAAATGTGAATTTGTTTATGGGAAAATCGATAGCCTGAGGTCCTCTTCCCCTGCATGATAAAATCAGGTTCTCCACGCAGAGCAAGGCAAAGAGTAGAAGGGCCTTTGTTCTGGGACTGACTTAAGTTAATGAGTGGGTGACCCTGCATCACTGGACTCATTGTCACGTTTCATTTTCTGTTGGTCTCAGTGCAATTTACAACTACAGAAGAGTCCATTTTTAAATATCAGAATTCTTTTGCTACTTTTGCTAATGGTCTAATTTAATTGATCTCTGCTAGGCTGGAGCTAAAAGCGCTACCATGAGACTGGAGAAAAGTAAAACTCAGTTGTTCACCTGAGTGAGTGAAGCTTAAGAGCAATTAAAAATACAATTAAAACAAATGCAAATACAAAGGTTACAAAAGAATTAAATAGTCAGAGTAGAAAGCATGTGAACCCCTTAGCATTTGATGGTTGTCTGCATTAATTCTAGTCTGTTAAGAAAACCGGACCCTTGGTTCTACACTTTTGTTTCGTACAAAGGGTTTGGACATTCAGTAGTGAGATTTGATTGCTTGATTTGGGTGTTTAAGTTTAAAAAGATTGGATCAGCCCCTGACTGACAGCTTGCCTTGGCTGATTCTAGCTCTGCTTTCACAACCCCTCCCTCTGTTCACTGATTGGACAGGTTAAAATACAACAAGATCAGTGGGATTAAATCCAGACTAGCACTGTAGGGAGATATTAATCAAGCAGAAGTGCATAGCCAGGCTACATTAATTCCACCACAGAACTACATTTCCATTTTATTGGTGTTATGGATGTGATCTGCACACACACACACACACACACACACACACACACACAAACACACACAAAGTTGTGTAAGAGTCACTGCTAGTATCTTTCTTTTTCTTTTTTCTTTTTTCAGCTCTCACACAGTCAAGTTTTAGGCAACTGGACTGGACTGGACTGGACTTTTTCTACTGGCTGAGTGCTGAATAACATAACGGTAGAGACCACACAAGAATCAGAAAAAATAAGTACACTCATTAAGTACACTGTAAACCTTTTGGTATGTATGTGTGTATTATTCCATGGAACCATCTCCTGCCCTCTTTTATCCCTCTTTACAGACCTTCTGATCCCCCAGATGCTACAAGATAATGTGCATGCATGCTATTAGAAATGTTTACGTTTGGGCATGTAGGGACAAACTATGTATTGCACGCTAAATAGAACACTTACAAATACACTCAGCATGTCATCATATCTTTAACAGATGAATTGTTAATACTAGTAGAGATGATAATAATTGAATCACATTCTCCTGTACCATTTTAAATCCCCAACTCAACAGTGGAAACAGTGCTGTGGTATTCTCTCCATAGCCAGAATGAAAACTATGGAATATGGTAGAAGGTGAATTTCCCAATAATGTAATGAATTAGATAAGTTAGATCAGGAGGAAACTGAGACAATGGTTTGAGTTTGTGCCTTTCCAAATTGTGGCAACAAAATGAAGATGTAGTCATTGAGCTTTCACCATCTAGTCCTAGTTGTGGCTAGATGCAAGTGAACTTGATCACGTTCACCCTTGCAATTACGTGAGAGAGATTGCTGTGACTATGATTTAGCCAAAGCCAAAGCTTATGTGATATAGTTTGCCTGTGACTGTGATAGTTTGGCTTCTTTCCAAGAGAGTTGTGGGGCTGGGAACTCAAGTGTGAGGTCTTTGTTTTGACAGATGGACCACTGACACACAGAGGGTGACACATGGACCACTGACACACAGACAGTGACAGATGGACCACTGACACAGACAGTCACAGATGGACCACTGACACACGGACACAGACAGTGACACATGGACCACTGACACACAGACAGTGACACATGGACCACTGACACACAGACAGTCACAGATGGACCACTGACACACAGACAGTGACAGGGAGAAGGGGAAGTTACATGTGTGACCCACCCATCTAATCAGTGCTCACTTGACAGGGCACTTGGCTGTGGAGAAAACAAAGTTAGTGAAAAGTTAGAGAAAAAAGTTTTGACAATTCATGTTTCTGAATGCCTGTCTTACTCTTATGTATCCAGTACTTGTATTCACAAGGTTTTAACTTCAAAAGTCTTTGCCAGACATATTTATAGTGTTTATGTATAGTGTTTTTTTTTTTACATGGTTTGAAGGCCTTTGAAAATATGTTTTTGTAAGGTTGTGTTTAAATGTGTTTATTTAAATAAAAACTAGTTTCTTTGAATTCACTTCACTCTCCTTTTATTGTTGATGAGGGTTTCCAGATTGTAACCATATGTGTCACTTTTGCATGGATGTTTTTATTAGAAGAAATACTTCAAAATGTCAAGGTTTCACAGACTGCCTCAAAGTGTCTGAAAGGCCTCTGACCTCTGAGACAAAGCAAGAGCACAAAAAAGGGTTTCTGAAACGGCCTGAAGGTCTACAGAGAAAATGGTTCCTACTGTGGCCCACAAAGCACCTGTGTCCATATTCAAGGCTAAATGATGAGAAAGAAGTCTTCATGTCCTACTTTGAAGTCGACCACAGAGCTTTGAGTGAAGCTGAAAGATGACTGATTCTGACTTCCTAGTCTGCTGAGTGCACAATGTGTCCCCCTGCTGCGCCCCCTGCTGTTCAAATGATATAAAAGGTTATGCTCCTAGAGCGATGTGATCTACAGAACAGACTTTCCCTCCACATCACATTTGGACTCTGTAGCTAAGAGCCGGTGCAGAGACCTGATGTGAAGTGTGCAGAACTCCTGCTGCACTCATGCTGATCTGAATGCACAAACCAAGTTCCCATAGAGATGAATTGGGATTATAATCTCATGCTGATCTGAATGCACAGACTGAGCTCCCATAGAGATGAATTGGGATTATAATCTCCCTTTTATCTCAATGCACAGACTGAGCTCCTATAGAGATGAATTGGGATTATAATCTCATGCTCATCTGAATGCACTGACTGAGCTCCTATAGAGATGAATTAGGATAATGAATTAAGAAAATAATTTGTCATTCTCTGTAGTGGCCCTCATTGACTAGGGCACATTATACACACCTGATGGAGACCCTGTGGCAGGTGTGTGTGTGTTTGTGTGTGTGTGTGTGCGTGTGTGTGTCTGTGTACGCGCATGTATGTGTGTGTACACGTTTATGTGTGGGTGTGTGAGCACGGTATTTGAATGACAGGCAAAGTGAAACAAACTCACTGATAACTTTTTTTATTTATCACATGACAAAATAAGAAGCAATAGTGTAATGAAAATAAAGTCTTTGGTGTGTGTGTGTGTGTGTGTGTGTGTGTGTGTGTGAAGGTGTATCTCTTTTTCAGTGGTGGAGTGGTTGGCCATGAACCCTGAATCTGTAGACACAGGAGTACTCAGGGTTACCCCAGTTACTGAGAACCCTCAACTGCACCGCACGATACACGTCCTTCACACAGTCCTGAGAGAGAGAGAGAGAGAGAGAGGGAGAGAGGGAGAGAGAGAGAGAGAGAGAGAGAGAGAGAGAGGGAGAGAGAGAGAGAGAGAGAGAGAGAGAGGGAGAGAGGGAGAGAGAGAGAGAGAGAGGGAGAGAGGGAGAGAGAGGGAGAGAGAGAGGGAGAGAGAGGGAGAGAGTGACTGACTGACTGACTGATTGTGTGGGTGTGTATGTGCCAGTGTTTTACAGTAATGAAGATGGAGAAAAGTCTGGTGGCCTGTGCTGATGTCTCACCAGTAGCTCAAAGGTCTGGATGGGTTCACCATCAGAGTCATATGTGAATCTACCCAGGAACTTCCCTTCCTCCTGCTCATCAAAACCACTCAGACCCTGGAAGAGGAAACACACACACACACACACACACACACAGACACACACACACACACACACACATTTATCAAACACATAAATCACTCTTATTGTATAATACTCTGATACTGAGCCATGAGTATGCATCCATGTGTTTGGCATGTGTGCTGCAGTAGTGTGAGACTCACATAAAGGGCAAACTCTCGGGGGGCGCTGTCGATGCGTCCAGTGGGGGAGAGGCTCTTGGGGATGTGCTCCAAGGTGACGTGTGTGACGCGCACAGGGAAGGACAGGGCGATGGTGAGGAAACCCTCACTGCCTTTAAACGCCCAACACTTCCCAGGATACATCTCAGGCTGACACACACACACACACACACACACACACACACACACACATGCTGAAAATCAATGGACTATGAGTGTATAAATGTGAGTGTGTATATGTGTGTTACCTGTATGACAGTCCGTGGACTCTCTGTAGCATACCAAAGTGGCAACCCAAACAGGCTGTAGCATGGAGACCTGGTGCGGTATGTTTCTGAGCACCGGGACCCAATCACACTAGCACCTACACACACACACACACACACACATAGACACACACACACACAGATACACAAACACACACACATAGACACACACACACACACACATAGACACACACACACACACACGCATAGACACACACACACACAGACACACATACACACACACACACATAGACACACACACACACACACACACAGACACACATACACACACACACACACACACACACAGACACACATACATACACACACACACACACACACACACACACACACACACACACACACACACACACACACACACACACACACACACGCATGTATGAAGATAACCCAACACCTAGTCATACACATAATTAGAGATGCCTACACAGACTATATGGGGATGCTCACCTAAAGACTCCAGAGCGTAGTCAGCCATACCAGTTCCATCTGCTTTATAGAGACTCAACGCCCTCTGAACAATCTCATGGACATCCTAACACACACACACACACACACAGAAACACAACCACATCAACACACAACAAATATACACACAATAAACACACTGGAGGTCAGCTGATACTAATGCTATTTTTAATCTTTTATATTTCTAAGCATCATAAAGTGACATTAAGGTAGGATGACTTTGCTCTGTCATGCTGCTGCTGTATTGTAAATAATCTTTCCTATCTCAGACCTTCCCAACATGGCGGCTCACCTTGATGGTGAGGGCACCCAGTCCTTCCTTCTGCAGCCTCTCTCCCACAGTGCTCCACAGATCAGTGCGTTCCTTGTGCAGGACTTGAGCCAGATGCTGGAGCAGCCTCTTCTCCAGAGCCTCTAGCGCCTCCTGCAGCTCAGGACGCACAACAATACTTCCTGGATCCTGGACAAGTCCCACCCGCAGCTCTTGCTTCAGCCAATCTGTGAGCTCCTTCTTCAGCTTGTGGGAACAGGAAGAGGAGGAGTTAGTACTTGATTTGTATGTTTTATGAATAAATATTACTGGTGGATGCATCCTAAAGTATGATTGGTTTTATTGCATGATTAGTATGACTCTAAAGGTTCCTTTCTTCCATATTAGTGTTTAATCACGCATGTCTGTATGTGCAAAGTGTGTGTGTGTATGCCGGTGTGTGTGTATGTGTGTGTTTTTGAGTAACGTGTATAATGTGTGTGTGTGTGTGTGTGTGTTATGGTGAGCCACTAAAGCTCCATGAACATGATAATTTACCTGTGTACTGGTGTGTTCTTGGGCGTCCAGACGCTGTTCCAGGTTGTGCTGAGCTGTTCTGAGGTACGTCACACTGTCCTGAAGTTCAGCCACCTTTTGGGCCACACCAGTGACCTCTCCAGTCATCCAAGCCTGATGCTCAAGGTTATTGCTATGGAGTCAAGGTCATGAAGTCAGGGCAGTGTTTTAGATGTTGCACTACAGAAAACACTGAAGCACTGATTCACACACACACACACACACACACACACACACACACACACACACACACACACACACACAAAGATCCATGGACATTTGTGAAGACAAACTCACTTTTTTGCCATATCCTTAAATTTTGCCACTTCCACTCTCAGAATCTAAGAATAAAGAAAGACATCAATAACCATCAATAACATCAATAACCATCAATAACCTAATATTGATGGTTCATAAATCACTTCTTTTGCACTCCAAACTCCCAAGAGACTGTAGTGGTGTTTGTCAGAGTCTCACCTCAGACATGTGCATGTGTCTCTCTCCATCCTTCTGCAGAAGGCCAATCTCTCGCTACAAGAAAGACACAAAGACAGCTCAGAATAGTGCTCTTGTATGAGGGGCCCTTTAAGACATTATTCATTCTGGCCCTCTCACATACATATGTTTTCACTCTCGCATACATACATTCTGCTCTCATGTATATATATATTCACTCTCACATACATACATATTTTGCTTACATTTTTCACTTTCACATACATATATTCTCTTCGCACATACATACATTCTCTTTTCACATACATACATTCTACTTGTACCTACATACATTCTCCTCTCCTCTAGTAAGGTAAGGTAAATCAAGAGGCATTCAATAATGACTTTTTTTACAATTCACTTGAACAAGGCAAAAGTGGACTAAGTATTGTATGCACTTTATTGTTAGTGTCTTGATAATTGTAATGCACTGCAATTTCTATAGCTACACAATACAGGTAAAGCTTCACAAATTAGAACACTGTTGAAGAGTTCATTAATTTCAGTAACACAAGGTAAAGAAATATCTGATGTCTGAAAAATATTTCTGCTCCTGTACTACGTACGGTTATAAGATTTACAGGCGGTACGTAGTACCGTAAGAGAAGAGGGTTTAGAGGAGGGTTTTAAAAACCCCCACATTTAAGTAGAAAACACATCTACCCACAATATGTCATTTGAAACAAGTGTCCGATGAAGAGAATAGCGTAAAGTCAACCCGAAATAGTCATCCAGCGATATCTGTGGTGCGCGTCTGCTGCAGAGAGCTCTTTCATTTGCGGTCTGTTGGATTTTGGACGTTTGGTGCGAAGAATCTCCTCGATAAAAATTTGTACCTATTTTGTGATAAATTTGTGTTTATTCTGATATCACAGAGCGCTGCACAGATGTTTTCTGTCAGATGATGATTGTCATGACTTAAATGTTCCCTATGCGCATATTAGGCTATGAAGGGGTACGCTGCAGTGATGCACGGGTCCTTGTCCTATGAATGACTCGCACCCGACCAATGTTTTCAACTAACCCACCCACAACTCACA
>JAIFZK010000002.1:465000-505000 GCA_027481765.1 Tenualosa thibaudeaui
GATTCTGATGAATGCACTCTTCCCTTCATCCCCACAAGACTCCAGGACCTTAAAGACACATCTCATCTTGTCCTGGTCTGTGTGCCCAGAGCAGATGTTGGCATAGTTTTCCTTGCTGATGTGGCCTTGGGAGAGCATCTGATCTGCTATGGGCATCATGTTTCTCACCTTCTGAACAAGATCTGCACGGTGCCATCTGAGGAACTCAGCAGCTGTTGTACCATCACTGCTCTGGAGAACACTCCACACTAAGTATTCGGTTCTCAAGATCTCTGCTTCCCAGACGATCCGTTGGTCTGTAGGGTGGAACAGTTCTAGTTTAAAGTCAACTGCCTCCCTTGTGCGCACCTCAGAGAAGTTTGGAGCGATGGAGCTGTACCTGAGTTTCAGTCTCGCTGGATAAATTCTATCACTTTCTGGAGTTGTGCGTAAGGCATAGAGACCATCCATCTGTAGAGGTTCCTCTGGTCGGGGCTTTGCTAGTCTGATGCCTCTGAAACATTTCTCCTGTTTCTCCAACAGCTTGATGAGACGTGTGTCCTCTGGCAGGAGGTAGGTGCGGAAGGTGAGGGGTGAGGTGCTACTGCGATAGACCTGAACATCTGCATGGATCTTCACCAGGTGTTCCTTCTCCTCTTGCTTCCCAGGGAAAATCAGAGACTTCAGAGAGAAGAAAACACCAAGAGGAGAGCAGGAGGGCTTCACCAGCCTTGCATGGAAACAACTCAGCTCACACTTCTCCAAAAGAAGTAGTGGACTAGTGGGTAGTGGACTGGGGTTGAGTGGAGGGTTGGGTAGTGGACTGGGGTTGAGTGGAGGGTTGGGTAGTGGACTGGGATTGTGTGGAGGGGTGGGTAGTGGACTGGGTTTAAGTGAAACTCCACTGCCCTTGCGATCCTGTTCTTTTCTTTTCCTCTTTACTTGTACCAATCCTTCTTTTCCTCTGCCTTCATGTCTGTCTTGGTGGTGAACGTTGGCAGTAGAAAAGTTAAAGGTCATCTGGAACTTCTCTTCAAACAAAAGGCTCAGCTGAATTCCCAAGTCCCTAAGCTCTGGATTGTTCTGGAATAAAAACAAAGGAAAATTACACAGTGAGGGAATTTAAGCTCCTATCTGACTTGACATGCTTCATCTCACACATCAAACTCATGGAATGAACATAACTGGGTATCACCATATCTGAATCTGAATCATTAAATAAATGAGAAAGGCTGTGCTATCAATTAAATGAATTAATAGTCATCCTCAAACAGTCATCATTTTGACATTGACAGATACAAACTTTGTATCTTTTTTTTTTCATCAAACTGATGAAAAAAAGAATCAAATGACAAGACAAGCTTCAGCAAAACCGCACTTACAGGCATTTACAAATTAGTGTTGTTACCCCTTGTTGAAAGTGTTGTTACCCCTTAACTGCCACACTAACCCTGTTAAAGATGGCACAGTTCCTGAAGATGAGCCGGATGTTGGAGACAAACTCCCCCACCAGAGTGTAGCGACTCTCCAGGTTCTCCCTCACCTTCTGCAGCCACATGGGCCTCGGAATCACTGATGAGTAGCCTGACACCTGTCAATCAAAGAGGGGTGGAGTGGGGTAGAAGGGTGGGTATATGCTTAAAAAGATTTTCTGCTCATCTGCATTTAGCAAAAATAACAGGAGGCATTATCTCACTTGGCTAAATCCCGATATCCCCCCTTGCCCAATGCTCAGGGCAAATGTTCAGTCTGCTCCCAAAGACAAATCTTATGTAATGTTATGAGCTAATGACATTTACTCACACGTCATGTCAAACATATAAGACATCTCTCTCTCTCTCTCACACACACACACACACCATCCATGAGGCTGTTCCTCAGCAGTCTGAGTATGGGGTACAGCTGCATGATGTGGTCTGTAAACACACACTGCCAGAAGGTCTTCACACGCTTCGGGTGATTCATCTCCAGGGCGTCCAGCACCTCATACACACCCTTCATCTTCTGCTCCTTCGTCTTCATCTTGATGACTCTCTAGTTAGGAAAGGCAACATGCATTCACAAGCCTGCTGTTGCGCAATATTTTGATATTCCCGTAAGGTAAGAGAGCCTATCACAGTTTTTGTTGGTCCACTCTGTAAACAGTACTGTAGGCTACCATCGTAAAACAAAAAAAAAAAATAATAATACATCCAGACACAGTTCAGCAGTTATTTCTTGTGAGTGATGTCACAGCACAGCCATGCCCTTCAAAACCATTCTGGATTCAGGCTAGTCCTAGTAGCCCTTTCACAGTTCCCGTTTTTGTACACATTAGGCCTACAGCTGTAGGCTACAGTAGACTCAGCTTAATGCAAAATTATGGACAAAAATCTAAATACTAAATAGCTTATTGCAGTTTACTGTACTGTGGGCTATATAGCGCTATTACACAGGGAAATATTAGCCTAGTGCTGTGAACGAAAAATGTAGTTTACCTGTTATACAACTGCATTTTTGTAACGGTGTTTACAAACATGTTAGTCTATTCAATAAAGCATAAAGTAAGTAAAATGACTACATAGCTCGTTGGGTATACCTGATAGAGCTTCTCAGACACAAGATCGTAGTCCCGTAATTGTCTGAGAAAGGTCTGCGGTTGGTCCATGCACGACATCTCTGTCTTCTTAAGGCGAAAGAAGCGGAGTAACTCCTCCTGCGTGAGGAAATCTAAAGGGTCCATTGGCACCAACTCGATAATTTAAGTTCATTTAAGTTAAGTTTTTGTTTTTTTACAGTAGCCTCTATTGTCTACTCTGCATTCATATTTTCTTCTGCGAGTGTTTGACTTTCACAACACGGAGTATTAAGTATTAAGTATGACATTTGGAAAACGAAAGTCAGCAACGGCTGCCTCTAGCCTTTTCGCTTTTTTTCTTCATGAGGATGGCGCTTTTACATCCTTCTACGTCCCTTCTTCAGAATGCAGAAAGCAGAAATTGTTAAACCCTAGGCTACTATGAAAAATAGAAAGACAAAGATGATCTGATTGTTGACTTTTCTCCATGCGACTAACAACTCTCTTTCAGTTACAGCCAGCAATATGAAACTGCTCAAAGCAAAGGCCAGTTTATTTACATTGCGCATTTCAAATACAGAGTACTTCAATGTGCTTTACAAAAGAGTAAAATAAATGGTATAGTAAAAGCATAAAAGGATAAATACAAGATAAAGAAATAATAAGTAAAGACATAAAAAGGGTTATCATAACAGTTAAAGTGTACAGAATTGAAAAAAAAAGACATAAAAAAATACATTAAAAAAGAGACAAGAGCCAGCTCCATCAGCCTTATATACATCCAACTGACTATTGACCTTGAGCCTATTGAGTATTAGGCCTACACTCTTGACAGTACAGTAGACTATTATCCAGTTTCACCAACATTCTCATTGGTGCTAGCTGAATTGTTGGAGTTTCTTCTAAATCTGTATGTTTGAAGCTACTTTTAAAGCAACCTTAATGTCCTTTGTGAATACAGCCCCTAAAACAAGTTAACTGACATTAACTCTTCTGAAGTCGGATGATTTAAGAAGTAAATTCATATCAGGCAATTCTTCCACACACACACACACACACACACACACATGCATACATACACACAGACACACACGTAAACACACACACATGCAGTTGAGGGATAGTTGCTTCTTAACTGTTTAACATTAACTGTCTTCTGCTTCCCCCAGTGCTGAAACACTGATCGCAAAAGTGACAGGTGTGCCCCCTGCAGGTGTTCACGGGTGCAGCTCTGAATAAAATGGGGTCCAGTTCCTCCAGCAGGGCCATCATGATGCTGCAGGCTGATTCTCCCTTCTTGAGCACCACGTCAGCGACGCAGTTCTCCTGGTCCTGCAGCACCTGACTCCTCTGCAGGACCTCCTCCACCTCCCTGCTGCTCAGCACAGGAGGACTGTGGGCCTGAAGACAGTCTAGAAGGTTCTTTAGGACACCTCTGGAGACTCCATCAATTAGCCAGGGTCACACCTGAACACCCGCTCTGAAGGGAATGAGAGAAGAGGGTGTTTATGTCAGAGTAGGACCCATGGACTTCGTTAGGTCCATTTCACGGTGATTGAATCTTGCCTAAAATGTTCCTAGACTCCCCAATGCTGGCCTCATTCACAAGTGCATGGAAATCCACATCTATTAATCTCAGTTCTCATCAAACAGATATGATGTGCATCACATGAAACTGCATGAACTGAGCTATCCAGTGACACTAGTTACTTCTTGCTGAGATAAACGGTTCATGAGACAATTGACTTCAATTGACAGCAATGTTTATGAACTCTTACTCAACATATGATAAACCATGTATCAAAATAAGCATGAGAACATACTGGATTCAGGTACAATTAAAGAAGCGCTCAGCAACCCTTAGGTTTTCTTTTTTGCATTGTTGTTGCATTATGCACACAAAAGCTTTAGAGGGAGCTCCATAGAGAAAGAACATGACAAGATCCCAATACTGTTGTAAACAAAAGACAAGTCGCTTTTCAAAATGTCAGTCAACCAAAACAATGATTTCTAAATGGTTTTATGAGGATGAAAAAGCTGCATAGGGTCTCTTTGAGTAATTTAACATTAAATCACAGCAAATCTGCAGCTCTGCAGAGTCTTCTCCAATACAAGACAAACTAAAGCGATTGGGTGTGACTGACATGTACAGTATGCTTGCATCTTTTTCATAAACATGATACCAAACATGTAGGTTTAAGTGTACCAAATCATTGATTCAGGCAGTGGTGATACAAGAGAGAGAGAGAGTGGGAGAGAGAGAGAGAGAGAGAAATATGTGTGTGTGTGTGTGGGAGAGAGTAACTATTTTTGTGTGTACTGTGTGTGTGTGAGATTACCTTATTTTGGGTTGCAGCCAGTTACCTCCTGGCTGATTTCCTGTCCAGGGCTCCTGCTGGGCAGCCAGTAGTCGTCTCTGCGGATCTTGGCTCTCCAGATGGGCTCTGTGTCCTGAGAGCTAATGACCTCAATGTCAAACTCCTCCTCCGGCTGTCTCATGTAAACCTTACAGTAGATACCAGAGGAGAGCGGCCTCTCTGGAAAGATCTCTGACGAGCACAACGCCCTCACGCTTACACTGGCCTCCAGCCGGAGGGGGGCCACATCTCCGGATTGTTGGATCCTCACACTGTTTGCGTTCTCCTCTTGGCAAATGGCTCGAATATGTGCCGGGTCGTTTGGCACCAGGTAGGCATGGAGAACCAGGGGAGGGGTGTGAGTGTAGAAGAGCAGCAGCTCACAGTGCACTTTTGGAGAAAGCAGATCTGTGAAGTAATACACTGTACCTAACATATAGAAGGAGGGGTTGATAGGCCTGGCATGGTGTCGGGTCAGCTCACAATCGTACACACACACGCCACTGTCTTGCCCATGTAGAACCTTCACAGCATCACACACATATGCGTCAGAATCCCCCAAACAGAGGAAGTGTGGCAGATGGATGTCCTCCAGCTCTCCTGAGATGAGCCTGATGTCCATCAGAGGACCAGCTGGACTCAACCGCATGAGGGCCAGCTCTTCAGCAAAGAGATGCCAGTCTATGAAATTGTACTGCAGGGTGACTGGAGCAGCAGATGACCAGCGCAGACCAGACTCTGAGCACTCATAGCTCCCTGCAGGAGAGCTCAGGCTGTAGGTGGAGATGCTCTTCTCTGTGGAGACTTCAGGCTTCACCTGAACCCAGTGGCTGGAGTTCGGAACATCAGCACAGCATTCAATGCTTCTCTGTAGGCTAATGTTCTGAGTTGTGCTTCAAAAGGCATGGCAAACATTAAATCAGTACCCGCCATGAGAGGCGGGCTGTTCCGTTATCATCTATCAATAACAGCGTGATTACTTCTACTATTTCTGGACAGACCAAAATCGATAGATTGATAGTTGTCGCTGACTCTGATGTCAGGCAGAGGTTGTGCAACAAATCTTCATTTTGATGAGTTATAAAACGTATGCCAAAGTTAATTGTTACCAGGTTATTCCATTCTAATGACAACTGAGAATTGTTTTTCACGACACATCAGTTGCCCAATGCACCAAACGCTTTCACGTTGTTTCACTTTTTGCAAAGCTTCTGGAACCTATCAATTGAGATATGTTTACTTCCTGGTGGGCAGATTCTGTCTGCTTCAACCAATCGCTACTGCTTGGTCGTGATGTATGTCACTGCTTGATTTCAACGTCATCGCTTTCAGCCCTCCCTCCCAGCTCTCCCATCCCTGTTTGCTGATTGGTCCGAAAGCCCAGAGCCGGTGGAAACCTAATCCTATGGATAGATTCCTGACGCAGTGGTGGAGCTAGATGAGAAATTGATTGGTAGCACTAGGTGGCGCTAGTCTGGCTAGACCCATCAGGTCTACATAGAACAAACACACCTTCATCTTGCTAGTGAGAGAAAAGAAATCAACAATACCCTGACTTCAACCCAAAAGTTTCTGCTTGCTCTCATAAACTTAAACTCTGCGTGTTTGAGCATATCAAATATATTAAAGCCAGGAACAGATGTCATGATTATTTACCCCAACTCCGATTCAATTGTCCATTCAAATGTCCATAACTATCATGGGTAACCAGAGGTAATCAACAGTTTTCAAGTTTTTTACTTGTATTTTACTTGGCTGCTATAATAAAAAATCTTTCCTTGCCTTCATTAAATTAGTATTCAACACCCCAGCCCCACCCCACTCGCCCCACTGCCACCCACCCCTTTCTTACCTTCTGAGTGAAGAGGTAGGTAGTGGACTGGGGTTGAGTGGAGGGTTGGGTAGTGGACTGGGGTTGTTTGGAGGGGTGGGTAGTGGACTGGGGTTGAGTGGAGGGTTGGGTAGTGGACTGGGGTTGTGTGGAGGGTTGGGTGGTGGACTGGGGTTGTGTGGAGGGTTGGGTAGTGGACTGGGGTTGTTTGGAGGGGTGGGTAGTGGACTGGGTTTAAGTGAAACTAAACTGCCTTTGGGATCCTGTTCTTCTCTTTTCCTCTTTACTTGTACCAATCCTTCTTTTCCTCTGTCTTCATGTCTGTCTTGGTGGTGAACGTTGCCAGTAGAAAAGTTAAAGGTCCTCTGGAACTCCCCTTCAAACAAAGTGTTCATCTGAATTCCCAAGTCCCTAAACTCTGGATTGTTCTGGAATAAAAGCAAAGGAAAATTACACAGTAAGGGATTTAAGTTCCCATCAGACTTGACATGCTTTATCTCACACATCAAACTCATGAAATGAATAACATAACTGGGTTTCACCGTATCTGATTCTGAATCATTAAACAAATGAGAAAGGCTGTGCTATTAGTTAAAGGAGGTAGGAATAATGAAGCACAGTTTGATTGACACCAGTCCTGTCCAATGCCATGAGCTCACCAGTTTGTATTCTGAGATTCTGCTGTCTAGGACCTGTCTTTGGGTCATGCGATCAGTGTACAGACATTCCTGAGTCTTCCTCCAAACACAGAATGTACACAGCCAATCTCTGTGTGACAAACATAAAACACAAAATAATATGAAACACAGACACAGACACACACATGACTTAATGTTAGAATTTATTATAACATAACTATATCCTATATACAACTTTACTATAAACTATCTCCCCATATACATCTATAGGGTGTTTGAAATTGTGAGGTCTCCAAAGACGGGATATAATTTTGGTTGGCCTGAAAAGTCCAAGGAGACCTTAACAGGGCTTTATGTAACCTATTCAAATAGCCCTAGAGTAAAACACCTCGTTTTCCCACCTATGATAATGAGCTGTGCTCTGAGTCGCTGCTGTAGCATGTCAGCATTGCAAGGCACAATGATTTAATATTTACAGTAGTTTACAGTCAGAATGACAAGGGATGATTTGTAATATTACATTTTCGAGGAAGGGGAGGAAGTCACAGCCTATGATATGCACATCCACCAAATGCTTGGAGATTATAAATGTGCTTGTAATATATAGGGTTTCACACTAGCCAGCATAGACAGATAACTGCTTTGTTATGGCAACGTTACTGTTACAACCACTGGCCACCATTGATAAGTCCTACTTTTCAAAATGCGCTGGACACAGAAATAATAATGGACTTCTCCAAAATCTAACTGCAGCTGTTTGTCCCTAAGCTCCTGTTATTTAGGTGTAAAACTAAAAACAAGGCTGTTGCTGTTCTGCCTGATATTTTTTTTCTCACGGATATTCAGTGATCTGGCATAGTTAGGATTCTGTGGGGCAGGCACTAATCAAATTCAGGAGAGCATGGATTGGGTGATAATTCAGTGCTAAGATCATTCAGTATTAAGATAGTCAGTTAAACTTTTCATATTGGCTTGATTTCTCTGTTTATTTCTGTGGCTATTGCAGACAGTGAAGATAGTTTTACATTTTCACATGCACCATACAACACAAACTCATATACACCTTTCATATTTCAAAAACAAAAAAAAAAGGTAAAAAAGATTTTGTGTGGCAGCACACCTTTAGGTTTCTGCCTCTATGTTTCTTGCCCCCCATTCATTATCTCACTGTCTCTCTTTCTCTCTCTCTTTCTAGTCAACTAATCATGTCTGTATTACACAAAACAATCTATTTCTCCCTTTTACTCTCTCTCTCCTCCATTCTCCCCTATCCTTTCTCTCTCTCTCTCACCCTGGAGGAGCACCAGTAGGTATGTGACACTCTCTGTGGAAGGATTTGGGACACCCGTCACGACACACCAGCTTTCCTCCCATTTCGCAGACAAAGCAGTGGTCATCGTTTCTCTGGTCCTCCTGTTAGTGAGGAGAAATACAACCACACACACACACACGTGCGCACACATGCACACACACATACACACACACACACACACACACACACACACAGCTTGCTTTCTGTGCCCTAAATGATGCTGTGACTTCCATAAACCCACCACCTCATAAGCTAGAGGTGATCAATACTGACATATAGTATATATAGTAATATATAGTGAGAGAGACAGTAAGAGCTAATACCAGGTCTGACTCAGTGCAGTCACACAGTTGACAAGCACACAGCATAGAGTGCACCTGCAGGATCTTCTTCTACAAACACACACACACACACACACACACACACACACACACACACACACACACACAGATTTATTTGGACACACAAGCATGTTTTCAGGCTTTCAAATCCAACTGCAAAAATGTCCAAACTGATTCTCTGAGAGGTATCTAGATAAAGTAGTGACCAAGAGCTTCTCACGTTCTATATTCATAGTATATCTTCACATTTCTTTTCTCCACCCAGAACATTTGAATGCATGCATGCACTTTAAGGTGCCATTCAACTTCTTTAGCTTAGAGGTTGGACTCTATGGATCTCTCTCTTTACCTGTAAAAGGTAACTGAGAGGCTGGTCTGATATCTACTGGTGATGCTTACCTCTGTACCTGCAACAGGTAGCTAAGTGCTAGCCTCTACAGGTGATATCTATCTCTGTACCTGCAACAGGTAACTGAGAGGCTGATCTGATATCTACAGGTGATCTCTATCTCTGTACCTGCAACAGGTAGCTAAGTGGCTAGCCTCTTCAGGTGATATCTATCTCTTTACCTGTAGCAGGTAGCTGAGCGGCTGGCCTCTGCAGGTGATGTCTCTCTTCCACATCCCGTCTGTCAGGTCAGGGTTCAGCCTGATGAACTCTACTGGGGTCAGCCAGCTCTTCTCTGTGCGGATACACTTTCCTATGTTTCCTATAAAATGTCAGAGGTCACCAGGGGTCATTATTAAGGTCACTGACACACTTTCTAGTAAAGCTAGGTCTTCTGTCCTACTGTGTACAAATACGCCCTTTCTCACTCTTACTCCCTCACCTGTGGCAAAGCGATCTTTCTGGAGTCTTCCAGTGACAGAGCCACACTGAACAGGAAGCCTGTTTCCTTCAAACATGGATGTGTCCACATCCTTGTCGTCATGGTTACTGACTCCCTCTACTGCCCCTACAGCCTCTTCCATCCTTCTTTCCTCTTCCCTTTCATCTCTCTGGTCTCCTTCGCTTCTGTCCTCCACCTGGTTGCTGCTGCTGTTCTCTTCTTTGCTGGACTCACACACCTCCATGGCTGGTGGATGGAGAGAGGGGGGATTTAGAGGTGCACCCGAGCTCATAAACTGGTTTGATGATTATGGTGTATTTAGCTATGATCATTTCATTGAAGTAATATCAAATTGCTGAGGAATTACTTTTCATGATGTCTGCATGCAATTTAACAACACAGTGGCTGTATATTCTAGTAATTTGAAGGGATGTAACTGAAGTTTTGAAGAGGAGGCTGAGGAGGTCTTATAAATTCATCCCAAGACTTAGTAGAGTGGGTAGACTGGGTACAGTATGTCTCTGCTTGTGAATGCTCTACTGCACTACAGGGATGTATAGGTTTTTTTCTGTGTTTAATGTCTGCACTTGAGTCTGTAGGGACTATCACCTGCTTAGTACCACTGTTTTGCATGGGTTAAAAAATCAAACATCTTGGCGCTAAAGTTTTATTGTTCCTGAGTCATCAGTTTTAGGGAGTTTAATCTGGTCCGGGGCACTTTCTGACAAGCTGTCAAGTACTGCTAAATATATCACGTTACATAAACACACACACACATCTTGCAGCATACCATCAGACTACAGCAAAGACTCACTTGTTGAGGTGTGATGGTGGGAGGGAAACAATGATTTTCTCATCTGCAGCAGAGCATAGATCAGGATTAGTCAATTAAGTCAACACCCAAAAAAAACAGTCATTTAGTATGTCACCACTTCCACCACAGCTGGTATGTAGTGTGTGTGTGTGTGTGTGTGTGTGTGTGTGTGTGTGTGTGTGTGTGCATCCTCGGATAGCATAATCATGTCTAATGTAGCCTACTCCATATGTAGATATGACATGACAAAAGTCCGTAGGCCTACATTTCTCAGTTCTTTAGCAGAACCCTGACAATGACATTTTACTGCAATACCATTTATTTAGAGTTGGACTGGAAACAGAATTTGGCCATGACAATTGTATTGACTGGCCCATCGCCCCATTCACACACACATGGCAATATCAAGCTCTTAATATAGGCGAGACATAGCAGCTAGATGGCTGTTTGGGCTATACTGCATGTATGTACAATCACACTTAATCATGTACAATCACACTTGATCATGTACAATCTTGTTTTTCTGTTTTGATTTTTTTTTTGTGTGTGTGTGTTTAAAAACACAATCATAACATATATGTCTAGCCCTAATGTAAATGGAAAAAGAGACCTATTTGCAAGCACCCGCCTCCCCTCCCCTCAGAAACTATTTCAAAACTTCTCTGCATGTATGTGTTTCACTGTTCATATCCTGAGTTAAAATGAAAAGCCCATTAGAACAAGGTGATGGGTTACCTGTTTTCTCTCAGTTGTTCTCCTTTTAGCTGGTCGCGATAAGTGATTCTCCTGCAAGAACACAAATAAGAAAAAAGAACATGAATTTTTCACAACAAACGAACACATTTTGCTCCCTCAACCTTCACCAATTCTTTTTGTAATTTACACCAATGTCCTAAATTCATGCTGTGCTTCCTACATGTGGTTTTGTTTACAAGGCAAAGGGTACAAGGCAGCAAATATCATTTTTGAAGAGCTGTGTTGACTGACAAGGTAATAAACATTAACAGCACATAAACAACAAATATTGTCGAGTACGAGTTGTTTTCATTTCCTATTTCAGAGGAGTGAAGTTGCAAGGCTGAATTCTCAGTAATTTACTGATGTATCAGGGCAAATTGTGCCTAATTCTCCATATTACATGTTTGTTTACCATCTCATTGACTTCAGAGCTGTTGTTGTTGTTGCAACAGTTCTGCTTTGAAAAACTGTTGAAGAAAAAAAAATGGATCCCCTGTATCTAAAGACTCAATGTTCAATGTTTCATGGTCCCATTTAGATTGTCTCTCTTTCTCTCTCTTCTAGACGCCCATTTAGATTCTCTCTCATTTTCTCTCTTCTAGACACCCATTTAGATTCTCTCTCTTTTTCTCTCTTCTAGACACCCATTTAGATTCTCTCTCTTTCTCTCCTGAAGACACCCAATTTGATTCTCTCTTTCACTTTATTCTGTTCTTCTCTTCTCTTTGTCTGTCTTCATCTTCCATTTTCTAACATACTGACACACACATTGCATTCACACTCACATACACACACACCAACATCCATGTTCCCTTAGACACTTGATTTTGGAAATATTTATAACTTTAGTTCAATAAATTATTATTTGCTTAATTTGTTGTCCGTGTCCCTCTATGTTGCAGTCTGGTAACAAGCTGGCCGCTACAACTGGGACACATGCAGAGATCAAATTATTTGTGTGTGTAAATATACTTGAACATTAAGACTGATCCTCCATTCTCTCTATCTATTCTATTTTATTCTATTGTCCCTGTAAGTCTGCAGTTTCAGATAACTGTGACAGGTCTGGGAACATGGATTCTTACTGGATAAATGGCTTCTTTTGTAAAGTAACAATCCAAATATAATTTGGCTTGGGAAAGAGGTAGATACATACACAATCACCAAGCTCTCTATCTCTCCACACACACACACACACACACACACACACACACACATACACACATTTACAGTCACCTGAATGAGCTTCTGCAGGGTTGTGTTTCGGTAGCGAATGCTAGTCTTCCAGTTCTTGTTCTTCTCTTTGCCTCCCAGCTTCTCAAACTCACCAGGTGTGTACCAGCGATCCTGGTGGACTATGCACTTCTCTCCTGCAGGCGTCAAGGAGGATGGCATCTTTGTCAGTCGAACAATCTAACACATTACTCAAACATTCTAACACGTTACTCAAACAATCTGACACATTACTCAAACATTCTAACACGGTACTCAAACAATCTGACACATTACTCAAACATTCTAACACGGTACTCAAACAATCTGACACATTACTCAAACATTCTAACACGGTACTCAAACAATCTGACACATTACTCAAACATTCTAACACGTTACTCAAACAATCTGACACATTACTCAAACATTCTAACACGGTACTCAAACAATCTGACACATTACTCAAACATTCTAACACGTTACTCAAACAATCTGACACATTACTCAAACATTCTAACACGGTACTCAAACAATCTGACACATTACTCAAACATTCTAACACGGTACTCAAACATTCTAGCACATTACTCAAACATTCTAACAACCTTCTCATCTTCATTTACTGCATCACTTAAACTAGTCCTGATGGTAATTTCCCACAGGACAATTTTTCATACCAAAAGGGATGAGGTGATTTATGATATGTCATACAAAAGAATTCCTGACCCAGGCTTTAACATGACTGCAACTGGTCAAGTCTTCTATATCAACACAGGATACAGTTCTGAATGCTTAAACACTAACAGTGATTCTAGTAGCACAATTTCTGAAACTATTAACATGTGTAGCCATCTATTCACAAAGTGTGCCAAATTAAAAGTCCAATCAGCACTCTACTCTCAGTTTGAAAATTTGTAACAAATTTTTTGCACAACAGTAAACAAAGCTCACTGCATAAGACTCATACGTTTGGATAAGCATAAATTTGCAATTTTATAGCACATTTGTAGAAAAAGTTGAAGTGCTACAGTGTCTATTCTTAAAACTGTAATAACACTTACAATAGCTACAGAAAATTTGTGTTTTCATACGTCACAGCTGCACTTAGTTGACATGCTATAGTGTCTATTCTTAAAACTGCACTAACACTTACAATAGCTACAGAAAATCTGTGTTTTCATACGTCACAGCTGCACTTAGTTGACGTGCTATAGTGTCTATTCTTAAAACTGTAATAACACTTACAATAGCTACAGAAAATCTGTGTTTTCATACGTCACAGCTGCACCTAGTTGACATGCTATAGTGACTATTCTTAAAACTGCAATAACACTTACAATAGCTACAGAAAATCTGTTTTCATACGTCACAGATGCACCTAGTTGACATGCTATAGTGTCTATTCTTAAAACTGCAATAACACTTAGAATAGCTACAGAAAATCTGTGTTTTCATATGTCACAGCTGCACCTAGTTGACATGCTATAGTGTCTATTCTTAAAACTGCACTAACACTTACAATAGCTACAGAAAATCTGTGTTTTCATACGTCACAGCTGCACTTAGTTGACGTGCTATAGTGTCTATTCTTAAAACTGTAATAACACTTACAATAGCTACAGAAAATCTGTGTTTTCATACGTCACAGCTGCACCTAGTTGACATGCTATAGTGACTATTCTTAAAACTGCAATAACACTTACAATAGCTACAGAAAATCTGTTTTCATACGTCACAGATGCACCTAGTTGACATGCTATAGTGTCTATTCTTAAAACTGCAATAACACTTACAATAGCTACAGAAAATCAGTGTTTTCATACGTCACAGCTGCACCTAGTTGACATGCTATTGTTTCTATTCTTTGCAAACCAGCTGAGCGCGCACAGTAGCATAGTGGGGTTGTTGTGTAGTTAGGAAGGGGGGTTGTTGCAGTTTAGGAAACAGTTTGGCCCATGAATAATTTGTCTGATACCTAACTATTGTTTCCATATCAGGACTGATATCTGATCCAGACATTGGATAGGTGAATCCCAACCGATAATACATGCAACTTTTAGGTCCAGTCACCTACTGACTTGAGTCCGACCAGCGGCCATTTCCCAATCTCACCCCATCTCTCTCCTACATGTTTCCTGTCACTGAGAAGAATGACGCAAACAGACACTTAAAAAAGGAATCTAGTAAGCAGAGTCAGCAAAGGATCAATAATCCAGTGAGGATCCAAGACCACCTCTCTCTCACTTTTACCCATTGGTTTAGAAACCCCTTTAGAATCCCCACACCTGCTGGAGAGGACACCTCACCTCTGGCTAGTTTGTCTCTGTAGACTACCTTCTTTGTCACTTAATTACCTAAGCGGACCAGGCTTGAGTCCGACCAGCGGCCATTTCCTGATCCCACCCAAACTCTCTCTCCTACGTCTTTCCTGTCACTTCACTGCCCTATCTGACTAAAGGCTGAAACATGTCCAATCGGCTACATTATGCATATGTACACAGAGAGGACACCTCACCTCTGGCTAGTTTGTCTCTGTGTAGAAACCCCTTTTTGTCCCCACAGGTGACGGGTAAATGGGTCTTATACATGGGCAAGTTCCAGATGTCCTTTCTGCCCGCCTTGGTCAGGGGAGAACCTGAAAAACACAGCAAGGACTGAGAGGGGAGGGACACACAGAACAGCAGAGAGAGCTGAAAAGCTCTTCACTTTTGTTGTATTACACAAGGCATGCTGTATTACACAGAATCAAAACTGTAAGTTCAGAGTGAGGTAAAATCACACTGGGGCAAAGTCTGCAGGTGGAGACAACACACTTGGCTAAAGGGCTGTATGCCTGCAGGTGGAGACAACACATATGGCTAAAGGGCTATATGCCTGCAGGTGGAGACAACACACTTGGCTAAAGGGCTATATGCCTGCAGGTAGAGACAACACACTTGGCTAAAGGGCTGTATGCCTGCAGGTGAAGACAACACACTTGGCTAACGGGCTGTATGCCTGCAGGTGAAGCCAAAGCTACGTTCAAGACGTCTCAAATTCTATTTCTGTTCCATGAGAACTATACATAGCAAGTAGATGGGCTGTATCTCAACCCTCAGTCTCTGCCTTCTACTGGTTTGGGAACCGCTCCACCAGGACGAACAGGACGAGCAGGATGGTAAGAATTCTGTATGCAAATGGAAAGTAGCAAATGGTGCCAACGCCCTGTTTCCACTCTTGCCCAACCCATGTAGACTAGACACCACAAATGCAGAACAGACCAACTACCACCACACGCTCCAGCAAAGACTGATGGTGTGGCCTCTGAGTCTGCAATGGTGTGCGTTGTAGCAGCCATAAGGAAATTGATGAACCATATACTGCGCCACTGACTGCCCTGCTTTCTGTACAGATGTTGATGTCCCTCTTACAACAGTGTTGGGATTTTCAAATTAAAAAAGCCAAGAAAATAACCAGAACAACAGCAGCAACAACAAAAGCATAAAAATTCTTCTTTACATGCAATAGTTTTTAATATAGTATGTACTACGTCTCTTTCTTATAGCAAGTGGATCTCTGAAGCTTCTTCTTCACACTAGTTATGACCTTCTGCTTGACCTCACCATCTTTCGTCTTGCTTCTGTGACTGTGTCTTCTTTCCTCTTGTTTCTGTGTCTTCTTTTTCTGACAACTCATCTCAGTCTTCTTCACCTCTCCTTTTAGCTCTTTATTCATCCCCTCTATATCCTTCAGTTTGCTCATACTGACCATCTCTGGATGTTTCCCACTGGATGAAAAAGACCCTGAAAGATGAAAAATGAAACCACGATCACAAGGATAGTTCTCAAAGAAGTACATGTAAACATCCACAGTTTGCACATTGGGATACCTGTGCATATGCGTTATACTAAGCTACATGTATTACACAGTTATAAGCTACTGAAAACACTGTTGCCATGCACACAGAGTAAGAAAAAGCTAAATGCGTCTTTAGTTCTTACTCTCAGTTGGTGCTTTGTGTGCCTATTCATTTTATAGGTTGTGTGTACTCTTGTGTACAAAAATAACCATGATCACAAGGACAGTTCTCAAAGAACAACAGACAACGTTAGCTACAGTTGCAGAATTGTTTTTTCCATATGAAATTGAATATCAGAAACACAATCCAATTATTTATAGCCCATCAGTACTCCATTTCTTCAGCACTGGTTCAGAATAAGCACCAAGATGTACATAGTACCAATCTGAATGAGGGGCTAAAATGCAAAACACAATATTCCAGACATTATAGAGTATTGAATATTCTATTTTTTTCCAGGTGTTTTCCATAGCTATGACACATGGGTACACACACAAACACAGACACAGACCATCCATGAGGCTGTTCCTCAGCAGTTTGAGTGTGGAGTACTGCAGCATGATGTGGTCTGTAAACACACACTGCGCTTTGGATAAAAGCGTCTGCTAAATGCATAATTGTAATGTAATGTAACACTGCCAGAAGGTTTTCACGCCCTCCGGCTGATCCATCTCCAGGGTGTCCAGCACCTGATACACACCCTTCTTCTTCTGCTCCTTGGTCTTCATGCTTATTACTCTCTACGGAATGATGACTCCCATCATGACTCAGGATTTTACCATTAAAAGGCTCAACCAGTTCAAAAAATTCTCTTACTATTAATGTTGCACTATAGCCTAGGGTATGCCAAACCCTCATATTTTATAGTTTCTACATAAATCAAAATCATAACCTGGACGATATCTTATTGTGCATGTTTACAACAATAACAATAATAACAATAATAAGTATAGCCTACCTGATACAGTTTCTTCGACACAAGGTTGTGGTCTCGTAACTGACAGAAAAGTGTGTGGTTGGTCGATGCACGACATCTCCGTCTTCTTACAGTGGAAGAAGTGCAGTAACTCCTCCTGTGTTGATGGGTCTGATGGGTCCATTGGCAAGGAGGCACCCACTGGCTTGCTAGCTGAAGTCAGTTAACACAATAGCCAACCACACTTGACAAGAGCCTTGGCTACCCGATGCACTGGATTAGCCTGATATATTTATAAATGACACTAAGAAGCTAAACTTAACTCAGAGTGACTGAGAGCAGGTTACCTCCCCTTTAGTCTGCCCTAACCAAAACAGCACACCTCCCGACTTTGACTACTTTTGTTTTTGGCAAGTAGCCTACAGCACGTAATTATACAAAAGACTTCATGACGTTTGGAATTCAAAAGTCAGACGTCAGTTATTCGTCTTTTCCCCCCCCACAGTCATATGAAAATGGGGATAATGTAGGCGATCCTATAAAAATTGATGTGCATTTTAGCCTAAAGAGTGACAAGACTTCCATTTTTGCTTCTTGTGAAAAGAAAATGAAGTTTTAAGGAATTGAATGTACATTGACAATTAACAATTATTTTATTAACATAGCGTTACATTTTTTTTCTGAATACTAACAGTGATTCTTTTTGGCACAATTTCTAACACTATTAACAGCTGTAGCAAATCTATTTACAAAGTCTGCTTTGCTAAACTAAACTAAAAGCTCAATTAGCACTTACACTCACTACACTGATTTTGTAACACAATTTTTACTAAACTGTAAACACAACTCACAACTCACTGCATAAGACTTAAGACACAAGACTACAATTTTATAGCACACTTGTAGACTTGTGTGTCTTCTACTCACACTATTCTGAGGATTACCTTCCTACATTGACACATGTCAAAGCACTTATAATTACTTCAATCAACATTCAGACCTTTAGCGCTGCAAAAAAGACAAGTAAGGATGTGTTTGGATTGCAGTTTTGGACAATATTAAACAGAGGGAAAAGGTGTAAGAATCAGAGGAACAGAAGAGGTGACGAAATAAGGAGGAAAGAGACAAGGACTGTGAAGTGAAAAAAGTGGAGGAAAGGTTGAGCTCAAATATCAAAATCTTTGTTTTCAGTTTTCAGTTCCCACTCTCAGTGTGCAGTTGGTGCTTTGTGTGCCTATTCATTTTATAGGTTGTGTGTACTCTTGTGTACAATAATACAATTTTGAAAAGAGTGTGAAATGTTTAGCAAAAAGTGTTTTGCAAGTTATGAATGTTTTGCTAGTAGGGTGGAAAGTTTTGTGATTTTTGTGTGTAGAGTTTTGCAAAAATAGCCAAAAGTTTCAAAAATTGTGCATAAACAATCAGAAAAAAAAATTACTATGTGCTGCTGTTTTGAGTACACAACTCGAATATGTGTGGCCAATATTTGTAGTAGCCAGAAGTGGATAAAACCTTGCATTGTATTTAAAAGCCTTTAGTGAATTTAGTCAATGTAAAGATATATACCAAAATGACAGTAGGCTAATGTCAGCATCCATCATGGTGCCTTCCTCTGAGCTCAGACCAAAGTGGATCACAAGCAACAAAATTTAAAATTCAGTTATGTCCTCCCTCTGATTGTACTATCATTATTAAACTATTATTGCACGCTTAAACTCTTATTGCACCCCCTATTAAATGCTTTTTAAACTATTATTGTATTGTTCATTGCAGTATTTCTCTCTCATTCATAAAGTAAAGTGGGTAACACTTTACTTTACAGATCAATAATAAGTGGGTCATTTTATGGTAATATATACATAATTTCATGGTAATACTATTTTTTAGCCACTTATTACAAGTAAATACCATGCAGTTTCCAAACAATTACTGTGCAGTTTTTACAATAACAATGCTGCATTGATTTAAAGGTATAATGAAATGGTAATTATTTGAAGTAAATGTGTAATTACTGAAATTCTAAAGTTCAGGATTTACTTATTGTGAAGTAATGTATCTGTCATTACCCCAGCATGGTGGTGTTGTAAAGAGGTGTGAATGAAAGTACAAATGTTATGACATCACAACACAGTGATGAAAGCAACTAACCAAGTCATTGTAGTAGTTAGATAGTAAAATGACAAATTGTTCCCGTTACTACACTGAAACAAATGAAGTGATTTCACAGAAACTGCATGATATCAATGCTGTAAAATACACTATTGCTTATTCCTACTTAGCTGTGGTGGCATACCCATCAAGTATCTTCCTTATGGTATTTAGAGTTGTTTTTGTGTACTTACCTTGAAATAAATGAGATAGTTTTAAGGAAACTACACAGTATCAGAGCTGTAAAATGCATAATCACCTATTTCCATTCAGTTACTTTGTTATTACCATCTGCTATGTGAAACAGGCTACCATATGCTGAAATTATTGAATATAACAGACAAATATCTGGACAAAACATACCTTTGACATCTTTAGCTATCTTAATGAAGCTGACTTGGCAAACATAAGTCAACATCTGTGGCAACACTAAAGAGATTTGGTGTAAAACTAGTGGACTAGCTACCTAAAAGCCACAAAAACCTTCCAAACACTTATCAGCACCACTAGCACATGGCACAATCTGATGTCACCAAGGAATTATTGTCCCTTGACTAAGCTGTTTGTCCAGGATTCATATTAGAACCAACCACTGGCACTTCATGGTTGTGGTGTCATTCAAATGCGATAACGATAACAAAATGAATGTGACGATAACATCCATTTCAAAGTTGCTATCAACTTCCTGGACTTTAAGTAGCCAACATTTTCAGTGTGTGGATTGTATTTAATGGCAATAAATGTATGAAAAAATGGATTTTACATTGCATCATAGACTTTACATTAGTATGGAGGTTGTAGTCTACCGGCTAAGTAACCTATTCTAGACAGAGACTTACTGAACTTGTTTTGACAGTGTTGCTTTAAAGCTTTGATTAGAAGTTTGTCGCTAGAAGAAATACATTTAGGGTTGCCTAGGAACAAAGAACAACCACCTGCAAATAGGCTACAGTATATAGATAACACAAATATTAAAAAACTTTGCACATGAAAACTTTTGCCAATCAATCATTGCTAGACATGTTGGATGTTTCCAGAGTCAGTAACATCTGGTAATTGTGTTAAAAAGAGAACATATGCTTTAATATGAAATCATCAGGAATCCTAGAACACACTCACACACACACATGCATGAATCTAGGACAGGATTGAGACAGGAAGAACAGTGGTGGCATTGACTCCCCAGTACTGACAATCGGTCGCCAAGCGGAGGATTCACATTGGATAATAGTGTCAGCCAAACCCCAGTCACTTTACTTTAGCTAAACATCATATCATACGCCCATCAGGGATCTGTCCCAACCCAACTCTCTCAGCAGAGAAGGGTGCTGACTCCAAAGGATCCTGAAGAACTTTTTCCGAGAAGACCCACAAGAGTGCAGGGCATCAAACAGCTCTCCTGAAATTAGCTTGATGTCCATTGAAGGACCAGCTGGTCTGAACTGCATTTCTGACAGCTCATCAGCCATGCAGCATGTTGTTGCAAGTTGCTGCATAGTGGTTCAGGGTCTGAGGACGTAGCCTGGCTACCTATGCCTGTTTATTTTGTCTTTTGTTTTGCATGCATGTTGTGCACTGTAAATATGTGCTGTTCTTAAGAAAAGAGAAAAAGGAAAAAAAAAATAAACAAAAGCTTTTCATTCAAAACTTTCTGGTCTCCTCCGTCTTCTCCACTGCTGTGGTTATCCTGCCACAGGCAGCAATGTGTTGTTTCTCCCTTTAACACACACACACACACACACACACACACACACACACAAATAGTTTGAATATAGTGAAAAGAACACTATAATCATCAGATACATCAAAATTCATCTTTAAAAGGAAAGCTTACGAGAGCACATAATGGTTAGATTTAGACATTCTCTCTCTCTCTCTCTCTCACACACACACACACACACACTCTCTATCTCTGTCTCACACACACACACACACACACACACACACACTCTCTCTATCTCTCTCTCTCTCTCACACACACACACACTCTCTCTCTCACGCAAACACACTCTCTCTCTCTTTTTCTCACACACACACACACACACACACACACTCAACCACCCATGTTGTACACATGTTTGTACACAAGCCCCCACACACTTTGTACGTACAGATGAATACAGTACCTGCTTAATCCCACAGGCCATCCACACAAACACACAACACACATCCACTTGAAGTATATGGTAAAGAAATCATAGGGATTCAGACTATGACCATGTATGTTTGTGTGTTGACATGTAAGAGTTTGGTTCATACGATGCATAAGGATTAGATATGGAGATTCCGATGGCACACGCTGCAATGTATGTGATGTACATCATGTTAGTAATAATTACATTATTTTCCTTAGAGCAGTACATCTAGTTTTAACATGTTTTTCTTTTCAAATAATAGCAGTAATGATGTGTATGTGTGTGTAAGCTCATGGCCCACCTGTGTTTTTTCTCCTTCCCATGTGGGTCTGGGCTGCTGTGTGTTTGGCCGGCCTGTGGGGGTCTGCTGTTGATCCCTTCCCCTTTGTTTTTCTCTTCCCACTGTCTCTTTTCCTCTGCCAGAGCATCCCTTTCTTTCTGAAGCTGCTCTCTTTGCTGTTGGAGACTTTTGTAATCCCCTTCGCCCTCTGGATAATGCGTTTGTTGCATCTGTTCCTTCTTGACCAACTTTTGGCAGATCCTTTCTTTCTGAAGCTGCTCTATTTGTTGTTGGAGACTTTTGTAATCCTCACCCTCTGGATAATCTGCTTGGCAAGGCTGATGGTTCTGTTACTTCTTGACGGACTCTTGACTGAGTCCCAGAACGTTCTGCTCCAGGTCCTTGATTTTGGCAATGAGCTGCTGCAATTTAGTCTGGTAGGCGTCTCTCTCCAAAGCCGTCTTCTCCATCAGCTGGTCCTGCTGCTGCTGTGCCTCAGCCAGGGGGATGCTGTTAACGGAGGTCGGCTCTTGGGGATGCACTACTGCCACCCGTCCCTCGTCTCCATCTCGTGCTTGTGACAGGCCCACCTCTGTTCTCTCCACTTTTACATCCGCTCCACCTCCCTGTCTGTCATGTGCTGTGTTTTTCACCTCCTCGTTCTTCTCCCAAATGGCCACACTGGTTTCTGTCTTGGTGGCTGTACTGACCTCTGCCCACTGTGGGCTCAGAGCTCCATGGGTCACTGGAGATGTTTTGGTTCTGGGCACTTCTGGGGCGGCGGCGTCAGAACACTCTACATCACTGGTCTGCTCAGTCTTTACCCGGGAGATGTCAAAGGTTGGTGCCTTGGGTTTGGGGGTACTCCTGGTTTCGTCAATGATAATGTTGTCATCACTGTCATGTTCGATGTTACTGAGGATGGCCTCTGGAGTCAGCAATGTTGCAGCAAGTGACAATGCGATATCAGCCTCAGAACCATTTCGTGCTTGCTTTGCCTCTGCAACCTCTAACTCTGCGCTTTGCTTCCTCTTCATTCTAGGAGTACTGTATGTGAGTTTCATAGGATTCATTTCAAAGTCTAGGATTAAATATTCATTATGAGATCCATGCTCTCATCCTTATGCTAAATATTAGTGCGCTAAAATGAAGGAACAAAGATTTTTGACAAGAGTATTTGTATTTATTTGTTCAGCATTGTTTTTAAAAGCGACCAACAGATTAAACAAATAGGTCATACAGAGGATTGAAAAGAGATTTGTGTACCTTGAAGGTGTGGAGGGCCAGTCCTCGGAGGATGGACTGAAGTCTGTGGAGTCAGACACATGTTCTATGAAACTCAGTGCACAGGGAAATGTCAGCCTCATTGTCCGTATCAAGAAGAATAACACATTATCCTCTCACCTGTCTGACTAAGGATACTGGAGCCGTTAGGGGTGGCTGCTGCCTTACCACTCCTCTGTGTTTACAGAAAACACACACACAAAGCATTCAAAGGTAAGGTACATAGCAACTCTAGTTATACACCAGCCTCAGCTTCTAACTTTTTGTTTAGGTTTTCATAGCAGTTCATCACTTGAGCAGTTCATCACCATTAAGCTCTTGTCATCCATCTGATTCCTTTGAAACTTTGGCTGAAGAATATCTACTATCACCACGCCTTTCCATCAAGGCAACTGTTCTGACCAGCAGTGGCATCAAAAAGTAAAGTTGTCAGTGCAACATGTTCAAATCATTTATAAAACATCTATTAACAAATGACCAGCAGTGGCATCAAAAAGTAATGTTGTCAGTGCAACATGTTCAAATCATTTATACAATATTTAACTATTTACGAATGTAGGTACAAATGCCACAAATGTCCAAACTGCATTACGCCCTTTGTGCATCAAGAGTTAACCCACACCCTCTAGTGAACTGAACTGATATTTTTGCATTTATATGATATACACCATAGAAGATTACAAAGAAAGTACAAATTAAATGTTTCCAGGCCAGGATTTCTTGTTCAAATAGTAAAAAATGCACATTAAAATGCTAGATGGAGACCTGGTTACTGACTTCTCCTACCATTATTCACACACTTGTACTGTCAGTGTGCCTGGCTGTGTCAGTGTGCCTGTCTTCTCTAAGTCACGTAGTGTCTGTGGCAGCCTAGCCTGTTATAAAGCCAGACCCTCGTTCTACACTTTCGTTTCATACAGATAGTCTGGACATTCGGTAATGAAATGTGATTGCTTGCTTTAGGTGTTTAAGTTAAAAAAAGACTGCATCAGTCCATTAGTGATAGCTTGCCTTAATTTATAGCATTTTAGCTCTGCATTCACAACGCCTCCCTCTTTTTGCTGATTGGTCAGGTTAAAATGCCTCCTGAGACAACAAGCTCAATGGGATCAAATCCAGACTAGCACTGTAGGGAGATGATAATCAAGCGTAAGTGCTAGGAAGACAAGGCCAGGCTAGTGGCAGCCCAAAGGGCGTCCTAATCACCCACCCTCACACAGTGCTGTTGGCTGCCTGATCATCCATTGTCCCAATCGCCAACTGTCCAACTACCCACAGACCCAGTAACCCTCAATGATTCTTTAAGTTTAAAATAAATTTACTAAATCAATCACAGACTCAGTGACCCACTCTGAGCTGCTGTGTCAGCCCTGAGAACCGCCGACCCAATATCCCACTGACCCAATGACCCACCCTGAGCTGGCATTTGAGATGCTTGTCCTTCCGCTGACCCAATCAATTACTGACCCAATGATCCGCCGACCCAATATCCCGCTGACCCAATATCCCACTGACCCAATGACCCACCCTGAGCTGGCGTTTGAGAAGCCTGTTCTTCCGCTTGATCTTCTCTTTCTCCCTCTCCAGCCTGGCCAGCTTCTCCTGTTTTGCCATTTCCTCCCTCTGCCTCTCTTCCTCCATCTGACCAGAGGAAGACATGAACACTTTTGAAGACAATAATCACAGGACACAGGGCACAGATCCACACTCACAGAAGTATTAGACATGAGTGAGGTCAGTAATTCTGGACCTCTCCCCTTTATGTGTGATTCAGTTGTGTTGGGTTCATTGTACAACAGGAAAAAGTCAAGCATGTGTGTATTAGGCTGACCTCCAGCTTCTTCCTTTCTGCCTGTAGCAAGCTGTTGCGTTCACTGAGGGACACAAAATGCACTGTAGTCAGTTTACAATTTGTTTGTCATTTTATCCACACTCTAATATCTAGGAAATGATTTGATGAGCACACCCTGACCCATCTACACCCTTATCTATGGTTATAGTTAGGGGTTCTTTGCAGAGGCTTTTATTCAAGCAACACAAGTTTTTCATTTTTAGCCATTGCTTTGTTAATATGTAATATATAAACAAAATCTGTATGACTGTTGTTTAAGCCTAAACATTTAGGTAAAATTAGAAGTATAGATGTCAAAAACTACTTCTAACAATGATACTACGATAATGATGCTGATATCAGTATTATTGTTTTCTTGATAAAGGCTAATAATATTTAGGAAGAAAAGTAAGATGGTAAGATACTTCATGGTAGTTCATGTCTTTGGGAGCAAAGTGGGGATCAGTTAGTGTAAAGGATCTTTAAGGAGAGGGTGATGTACTGTTGTTTGTAGGTTTTTGTGTAGGTGGCCTCATCACCCGAATCCTCTTTTTCTTCAGGTTCCTCACAGCTCCTATGAAAGACAAATAAAGCAGGCGTGAAAGGCACACAGTACTATACTATACCTACTATATTTAATGTGTGGAAGCGCACTTTTGAAAATACAAAGATGTTTAAGACCTTTATTTAGACCGGTGATGGAAAACTTAATACCAAGTATGACTGGTGAGTGTAAAACATGCTTTCATGCATCTTATGGTATTCGTTAATTTACCTTACCATTTACATATTTAGTAGATGCTTTTACCTAAAGTGACTTACATTTGTCAACTACCAATTACTTCAGGGCCAGTCCCCCCTAGAGCAACTTATGGTTAAGTGCCTTTCTCAAGGGTACAACAGTGGCAGCTAGGATTCGAACCCACAACATTCCAGGCTACTAGCACTTCTAGCCAGGTTCCTTAATTCCTACGCTATCCCTAAACTGAACAAAAAATATAAATTGACTCCATATTAAATTTGCTGCCTAACATCCTACAATTCCAGATTTTTGAAGGCCTTAAATGTCAAAAATGTATTTCTCCTACAATACCTTATTTGACTCCCTTACACAACTTGTAGGGAAAAAAGTTCACCTGTACTGTGGGTCTGGATTCATCTTGCAGAACCACTTTTCTGGGAGCGTTTCTGGATCGATGCCATCCTGGAGCCTCCTCCACTTCTGGCACTTGTTGCACTGAACCCAGTTCTGATCTGGACACATCCTAAACGAAGGCAGAGAACAAATGTATTCAAACATGTCCGTGCTCTGATCAAAACAAAAACAACCCTGACCATGCTTGTGTGGTAGTGTGCTAGAGCACTGGCATGGTCCGTAACACCTAGGGCTGGGTATCGATGCAGATTTTCTAAATCGATTCAATTCCGATCCACAAGGTCACGACTCAATTCATGATTTAATTCAATATCGCTTCTAGAGCCAACCTAATCCAGGTTATGAAATGAATATGTGGAGCACTATTTCATAGCCAGTATGTTTACATGTGTACTGTGGCTTAACCGTCATGACCTAAACGTTGCACTATGATTATTTGCCAGCACCCTGATTGACAAAGGCTGGTTTACACTAAAGCCTACACTCACCTGCATTGCACTATATGGATATGGCCCTAACACTGATTTCAACGGATCAGCCTCTGTTTTAACTGAACAGTAGCGGATATATTAGCCAGATAGCAAGTCCTTTAAAAGTCATTCAAAAAATTTTATTTCTTTTCTTTGTTATCTGTATATTTGCAGTGAGTACCAATGTCAGTGCAAATTAAGATAAACCAATTCATAGCCAGATACAGACTTAGGAACTATATATTCTGTCACTGCTGGCTGAGAGTAGAGATACCATGCAGCACCTGCTCTGCTAGAATAGTCCTATACTAATATAGCCTGCCTGCTACAAAATGGCCTTGTTTGGGAATGACTTGCTATTTGACTACTCTACATTCCTATGGTCCTAAGCTATGCTAGTTGGGCTACCACACAAGAAAAAATCATGCACCATAACCACATTGTTTTGCCCACATATGTGACTCCAGGTAAGATGGTGAAGAATAACCCAACGTCATAAAAAGGTGACTAATAACATTCTGGCCTTTTTACTCTCAAAGCCCCTTACATGGTGTCATCCACAGGAACAGAGCAGTTAGGATCTTCTTGGTTTCTCTTATGGCGAATTTCTTTCCAGTACTCCTCAAGTTTCAGTGCAACATTACTAATGGTCCTCCTGCAAAATGATTCACCCAACCAAGACACATAAAAAAGTACACTTACAAATATAGAGATTGGTTTATCACACAGTCTGCTAAACAGTGAAGCTGTTTCTCACCTGTATTCATCTGTGTAGTCAAAATCCTGTTTGTTGTGAGTTGGTTTGAGGAAGTTACACTCTATAACCCCTATGACTCCTACCCCATTGCTGTTGGCCTGGATGACAAGAAGTCGGTGGAGTTTTAGCTGATCGTAGACACAACACAGAAGAACAAAGGATTGATTAAAATAAGCTTTCACCCACCTTGAGCTGGCTGCCGACACGGAGATACGCTTTTATCAGGCGGTTCTTATGGTACATCATTATACCATAGTGATCTTTGCTTTTGGTGTTGTAGCCAAATGTTATTACAACAGGCTTTTTCTGTACTTGCAGTTCAGGAATAATGACATCAGTATCATTAGTGTCTCGGTAACACTTTATCTTAAGGTGTGTAAACAGACTATTTACAAAGTGTTTAGTCAAAACATTGATGTTTAAGATGTTCAAACTCAATATTAGCACTTTGGTGGCATAAAGGATAGCATATCTCCTTCAAGAATGAGAGACCAGGGTACAAATCCCAGTTGAACTTTTTTAAAGTTACTATGGACAAAGGCTAACAACCTAATTTTCTTAATTTTCATGCACTAGAAGCAACCATAGCTTGCACGCTTTTTCTTTATGTCTAGGAATTACTTATAAGCAATTTACTACCACGTGTACATGCATATCTAATTGCTTAGTATTAACGTGAATGAATGTGTTTGCACAGTATTTACAATGTATTTTAAATGACATAAACAGCTTGTAAGCAATTTACTGATGTTATCTAATGAATAGTAAATAACTAACATTTTCTGTTCTCATCTTAGTATAAAGAAATAGAGTTCTACTATAGGTAGATAAGGTCATGCAGAATGAGGTATTAATAAGTGATTTGTAATAACTAAGAAATGGGTAGTGTGTTAATAATATGCATGTTAATGCACTGGTCAATATGTGTGTAGTAATATAGTGTAACCGTAATTTCATTCAATCAACAGCTTCAAAAACACATTTTAGGGTGCAGCTAAATTTTCATGGAAACTTTTACACCAAAGGAAACCCCAATCCCATGTTGCCAAGTGCTGTTAGTAGGTATGAGAATGACAGAATTTGGTGCAAGGTAGACCAATTAGGAAAAAAGGCAGCCAACGCTAACTGATAAGCCAAGGAACTTTTGTTTTCTTATGCCCCCATCTGTTAGCGTTAGCTGCCAGTCTCTGTTGTACCAAATGCTGTTCTTATACATACCGACAGCACCCGGCAGCCTCAGAGAGCAGGGAAATAGGCTGATGGACTCTGTGTTTCTCATTTAACACAATGACCATATGGTCAAAAGATACAAGGAAGTTGGGCTTGTACTTGTCTTTCCGGGTGTGGGCTAGGTTCTTGGACATAAGCTGGGTCTTCACTTGCTGTCCCCTAATAATGATCTGCATCCTAGGCTTCAGGTACAATATGCTACAATATGCCTGAAAAAATAAAATAAAATAAAATAAAATAGAGCAAAACAAAATACAACAATCAACAATGACTACTGAACTGCAGTGGTGTGCCTCTATGCACTGTGTGGATAGCATGCAACACTCACATTTGAAGAGTTGAAAGGAATACAACTAGTTGATGTTTTAGTTTAACTGAATTTTCATACTAAATTTGAAGAACACGACTCAAGGCATTCTTGAGAAGGCACATTTATGAGAATGAGACATAGAGTACATAATTACAGTCATGGTGATCTTGGTGGTAGCTTAGTGGTTAAGGAACCTGGCTAGCATGCTAGTAGCCAGGAAATTGTGGGTTTATATCCTGCCTGCCACTGTTGTGCCCTTGAGTTAACCCTGAAGTAACTGATAGTTCAAAAATGCTTTGGATAAAAGCGTCTGCTAAATGCATAAATGTAAATCTTGAAATCAACATATCAAATAAATAACTGAAATACAATGAATAAAAGATGCAGAAAGAATTAAAGTGTGATAGGCTGCAGTTCTGACTCACACGAAGGGAAAAGTCACTTTCTGGGGGTGACTCCATCACTCGCTCAGGGCGTTTGTATGTTTCCCGGTTGGTGTCAAGGACAGTTGAAGGAATCTGTATGTCATAACGGTCTCCATCAAAGTCAAACTCCATTTCTCCTGTTACGGTTCTGCAGGTCAGAGAGACTCAAATTCATTCATTCAAATACTTTGACCTCTTCCATTGTCGTTTATGTACTTATCAGGCTTGATCATTGTTGTTTTAATGCAAGCCAGACAGTCAATAAAAAAATATATATATTATGTCATATTAATACTACTAAGTAACGACTAGGCTAGTCACTAGGTCAGACATCAGTTGTGCAACAAACACCTCAGAAACGTTTCTGGTATACATTGGCCTTTATCCTCACATCCTCTAATTTATTCACATCCTCATGCCATGGACACATGGCCTGCATGGCAGATGCCTGTGTGTTAATTTTCCTTTCCGCATCTATGTTAACCGCTTAGAGAAGCCACACAGCCTACGGAACACATGCATATCAGGTGCGTTCAACAGAATAGAGGTGAAGCGATTTTTCCACAGCAGTTCCACTTCCACCACGCAGGCGGTGCATCCCAGGCATCAGCCTGTGCAGATTGAGACAGATTATGTGACAGATTATGAACCGTGTCTCACACTCACTTTCTGAGGTTCCAAATGATGATGCGGGTGCCAGTGGTGGCCATGAATCCATGTCCAGCGATTGCCAAAACTTCTGATTTAAGTTCAGACTCAGTCTGAAAGAGGGAGTATTTTAGAATGTCCTGCAGACTGGCTGAGTGATCAGGTGTGGACAGGAGTGGTGGTGGATGTTAAGGTTAAACAAGAAGAAGAAGAAGAAAGTCACAAGACCAGAATGGACCAATTCTGTTTATATTTATGATATGGACATACCAATATCCCAATTCTGTAATTAAGTCCATTTTTGATGAATTTAAAAATATATATTTACATTATTTTGATTAACTTTATTATCAGTCCAACTTGAGAGAGAGATTACTTACAAGGAATACAAGAACTGTTTAATGTCACATGCGTAGTTACTGAGTGTAAAAATAGCATCTTATAGTGTGCATGAATGGGGGAGGGGGGTAAGGACTTCCTAGAGATGTAGCGGGGGGTGGTGATGTAAAGGTGATGAATGGTGTGAAGAAAGGGCAACTTAATGGGGCAACTTACAATAAACATGTGGTTTGCCGATGGGGGGGGGGACTTACAATATTCGCACACATAAACAAGGAGCACCCGAGAGCAACAGGGGCAAGGAAAAAGAAACCTTGGGCAGATCCTCGACTCAAGGTGCCAACCCAACTGTCAGGGGTCATGTAAGAGAGGGAGGGTGTGTGTGTGTGTTGGTGGAGGGGCTCCTGAGAATGGGCATAGGTGATGGCTGGCTGGTGAAGGTGTGTGTGTGTGTGTGTGTGTGTGTGTGTGTGTGTGTTTGTGTGTGTGTGTGTGTGTGTGTGTGTGTGTGTGTGTGTGTGTATGTTGGGGGGGGGGGGCTTGAATCTGAACTTTTCATGTGTACACGCACACACACACACACTTACACACACAAATGACCATAGCTGTTCATCTATTTTTTGAAAAGGATATGGAATGATGGTCCCACACTGAAGGAAACTATGGGGACGACTACATGACTGGCCTGTGTTTTCTCTAGGTATGTTTGTGAGAGCATGCCCACACACACACTATCCTTTGTCTTTGAAAACACAATGGCATCTTTCCCAAGGCGCATGGAGCCAGATTTGAAGCCGTTGCCATAGAGACCGACAGCTTCATGACCCTTCATGTCCTTCTTGTCACTGAAGCCAAAACTGTGAGACAACATTACAAGGAAGGAAGAATTAGAGAGGCATCCAGGAAATAATTTCTTATGCATGCATCTATTATGGGATGTACACACTATGCACAATCATTATTGTAAGAGGCAATTTCTAGAGTTAAATTAAAGGGCAGATAATCTGTCTTGCTGTCACACTGCTCAACCCGCAATGAACTCTCAGTTTCAATCCCCGGAATGTAGCGGGTTCCAGTGTGACTGTGACTGGACTTTAGATAGCTAGTCCGCTAGCTTAGTTTTACACCCAAACTACAGTGTTGCTTTAAAGATGGAGGTAAAGTCTTTCAGCCCTGCATTGCACTATGTTTCAATGCGCTATTGAAACGGGCGGTGGCGTAGAGGTTAAGGAACATGGCTAGCATGCAAGTAGCCTGGAAAATTGTGGGTTTGAATCCTGGCTGCCACCGTTGTGCCCTTGAGCAAGGCACTTAACTCTGAGTTGCTCTAAGGGAGACTGGCCCTGATGTAATTGCTAGTTGACAAATACGTAAGTCATTTTGGATAAATGTGAATGTCATTGTTTTATGTAATGGATAACAGCCGGCAAAGTGTGCTATTATACGGAATTAATGAACGAGGCGGAGGTGAAGAACACTGTAAGGCAGAGTGAAGTTCATATGTTCTGTAAAACAGCACATCTCGTAGGCCTGCTTATCACTCGGTTGCAACTCATGCGTGTAGGGAATAGATGTCAATTTTAATCCAAAAGTGTGCAGCTCAGTTACAAAGACAGATAACAGTGGTTATCACTAGTAACAGCTGATTCCATTGTTCCGTTGTTCCAGCTGCTGTGTAGGCTACTATGGGTGTTAGAGTTACCATTAATATACAACGGTAATTAGACTTTTTCGCCAGGTCTACTTCACAGGTGTGTGTTATACAGAATTAACACACACCCTGCCAGCCAATCAGAAATCAGTATTCAATTTATCCGGGTGATAACTGCCAATAGCTGATTCCTTAGCCTGGTGCACCAAATGCTTTCATATCGTTTCACATTGTGCAAAGCATCAGGAATCCCTCAAATGGCTTACTGGCAGATACTTGATGTGAACTTTAAAAATATTGTGTCTTAGCCCTCTGTGTCCCAGGGCCCCCTGTTTGCTGACTGCCAAACAAAAGCCAAAAATGTTCAAGGAAACCTAAGTTAATGGAGAGATCCCTGACTATGCTGTAGCACTCGGTGGCGTTTGACTGGCTAGCTGATTATGTGTGTGTGTTTTTGATGAAACAAACTTGCGTGTTCCTATGTGATATGACTCACCTCAGCATTTTGTGCATCTTGTCATAGCTTAATCCGTTTCCATTGTCCACAAATGTCAGACAGTCAATGTCTTTTATCCGTGTTCTATCGATCCATAACTGTTTGGCACTGACATCTGGGTCATATGCATTGTCTGGAAACAAAAAAATAACATTGGATCAGCCTAAAACACACCCCAAAAAGACGTTCACACACTGTTTCCATGTGTAGATAAATATGGCCACACACAGTTTAACTGCAGTAAAAAAACTAAATACAGAAGTTAATTTTTCAGCAAGACATACTTCTCTTCCAGTAGCTTGAACACAGAACAGGAGTCCTGAGCCCAACAGGTGAGTTGATTAACAGGCTACAGTATGTGAGTCTGAGTAGATAATGCACTATGTTAATCCTTGCTGGTGCAATAGTCTACAACACACCTTAAGCTTTAAAGATTAAGATCATGTGTGCGTGTTTTAATAACGACTGTGGAGGGCCCCTATATTTGCCTAGGGCCCTAAAACTGCTATATTTGTCACCACCTATAATAGAGTCCTACTCGCCACCACAGGACTCCTATTTGAGTTGTGGGATTCCTATCAGAGTCAAGGTCTCTGAGGGCTCTATTTAAAACACTTTTCTACCTTGTTGTGTCTACTGAATGGTCAGTGTTTCCATCTCTCTTGTGAAACACACAGATACACTGTTTGGACTGAAGACTATCCTGAATTAATCCACATTTCTAAGTGATCAATATCTATGTGGTGTGATAACTTTACAGAGGTTGATCAGTGTCATTTGTCTGTCGATGTAAGGTAAGGTAACACATGTATAAGCAGAAGAGATGCTGCTGTCTCACTATAAGCAGGTTAATTTCTGTTCAGAGTCTACACCAGTTTGAGGGAAGAAATCCTACTTGTTGATCAGAAAACACAATTAAACTATTCCCCTTTTATTCAATCCACTCCATTGCTACTACATCGCTGCTATTTAAAAAGTAAGGAAGCTCAGTTTTTTTTAAATATATTATTTATTTATACATGCATGTGCAATCTCACTTTGAAGACTACGGTAGTGGCAAGGGAAAATGTTACTTACTATAAGTATGTTACTTGCCACACTAGATAAGATAGATAAGAACACCAATACCTTACAGTACTCCATATTGTCTTGTCTGGCACTTTAATGTTTGTGTAATTGTTAATGTCTAATTCAATTGTCTTAAATGTTCAATGTTCAATGTCTGTCTTTGTCTAAGCATGGCATAGTAAGAAACATAATTTCGATTCCTCGCATGTATTGTACATGTGAAGAATTGACAATAAAGCTGACTTTGACTTTGAATATACCAATCCAAAATGACTACAGACTCACCTATAAGCTCTGCAATAGCGCTGAAAGGCCAGGTGTGGCTTGTAGAGTTTGTGTGCAGGAATTTTGGGTTGAGCTGTGAAGAGTGAAAAATAGCACTGAATTTACATTAGAATAGAATAGAAAAACATTTTTGTCTCAGCTTTGATGAATTAGGAGAGGTTGGGCATAGGGCAGGGGGGGAACATAGGGTTGTAGGAACATAGGACCCTGGGAACATAGGACCCTAAGAACACGGGCCCTGGGAACATAGGGTCATGGAAACATAGGGCCCTGGGAACATAGGACCCTAAGAACACGGGGCCCTGGGAACATAGGATCATGGAAACATAGGGCCCTGGGAACATATAGGTTCGTAGGAACACAGGACCCTGGGAACATAGGGTCATGGGAACATAGGGCCCTGGGAACATATAGGTTGTAGGAACACAGGACCGTGGGAACATAGGGCCCTGGGAACATAGGGTTGTAGGACCATAGGACCCTGGGGACATAGGACCCTAAGAACACGGGGCCCTGGGAACATAGGGTCATGGAAACATAGGGCCCTGGGAACATAGGACCCTAAGAACACGGGGCCCTGGGAACATAGGATCATGGAAACATAGGGTCATGGGAACATAAGGTTGTAGGAACATAGGACCCTGGGAACATGGGTACACTCCCCAGGAGAATGAAAAACAAATATTTTGCTATTTGTTTTGCATTTAACAAATATTTTCGTTGTGGTTCCTACCGACAGCATTCAGCAACCCTGAGCAACAGGGCTAGGGGTTGACTGACGGTGGACTACTTGCTCTAAGGTGTTAAGGCTTTAAGAAGGAGGTTCACTAACATACTTACTACACAGGTATGACCAGCTGGCACAATACAATTCATAACATCATGCAAATATTCCTTGTAGTTCTGAGGAGAAACGTCACTGCATTACTTACTGCACTTAGAGGTATGCCTCGATCAGTCAGCGCCGCCATTTTCTCTAATGCACCTCACACCTTTTCTTCCACGCCACACAAGAAGGGAACAATTGCCGTTGAGGGCCTGTTCAATCAAAAAGGTAAGGTATCACAAAGGCAACACATTTCACACTTTTCTCATCTCTGACTAAACTTACTGAACGTCTGTGAAAAAAAAGAAAACATGTATGGTATATGATATTGAAAATAGCAAATATGTGAAGTAGCAGCAGACCTATCATTGTCAAATAGATCTAATGTTGTCTCCAAGCACAAGGGAAATGGTGACTGCAGGAATGAAGGGGAGACCCTATGCATTAAATTACAGTAAAGGCATAACAAGTAAACCAGACATCTAGCAGAAAGGACATACCGGCCACACGACATGTGGATGTATGTCTGGCTGAGTTTGGCATATGTCTGGAGCAAATCAGGTGAGTTAAAGACATACCAGTAAGCTAACTGGAACACCAAAAAGGAACTAGACAAAATCCCCTGGCTCAGCTGCATGAGTGTTGGAAAAGGTCAGTGCTAGTCAGGATACTGTTTTGCACTGATCCTTAGATGTTGGGTCTTCCTACCATTGCAAAGCAGAATTCACCAAGCGTTGATTGTTCACCCACTAATAGGGAACGTGAGCTGGGGTTAGATCATCGTGAGACAGGTTAGTTTTACCCTACTGATGATGTGTTGTTGCAATGGTAATACTGCTCAGTATGAGAGGAACCGCAGGTTCTATCAAATACTTCTGCGGTTTTGGGAGTCCATTAATAAACAGAACACATCTGATCTTTTGATAGAATATTAAACAGTAGATTTCGTTTGATCATCATCCTCAGTCAAAGTACCATTCATTGGTGTCCATCTTAATAGAAAAAAAGGCCTGCAAAGTTTAGGTTATGTATGATGAATGAATGAAGAAATGGACAAATTAAGAGAGAAAGAATGAAAAAAAGAAGAAAAGAAGAGGAAATAAAATAATACCAGAATTAAAGAAAGGACAACTGTAAAGAGGTTATGATTCAGTCTAGAGGGTTTGCCTGTTTTTAATCAATAAAATCAATAAAAATGGGATGTGTATTGAGGGTTTGACAGAATTAGGTTATAGCTGAAAGCCACTGTGTCACAGTGGCCCCTGAACTCAATACACTTAACCACACTTCTGATGATGCAAAAGGAATTTATCTGAGCTATGCTGCTCGGCAACTTTCTTAAGATTCCTGAATGCAGAACTAATTATGAAAATGTAATCAGAACACAGAAAACCGGTTGTGTATATAATTAACTATAATTAACTAGACACTAGGCTAATTTCAGTCACTTTTTTTTACTCTGAAATAACCAGATAATCATTAGCCCTTATGGAAAAAAACTCATTGTGCTGCAGTATTAAAACTGCAGTTTTTTCCCACAGTATTACTGTAGCCTAGTAAATGCAATATTTTGGACACCAAAACACTGTACGCAAAAATACTGCAAAAATACTGCAATGTATTACATAAAGCAATGTTTTGGACACGAAAATATTGCTTTACTAGAAGTGTACTTCATGAAAAAAAGCTTTCCTTTTTTTCGGAGGGCGGGTTTACCATTCAACTCACTCGCAATCATGACATTTCAGCTGAAGAATACGTTCAACTGCGCGTTTCTCTCAACACGGGCATCAGCCTAATCATGGAACGACCAGCTGTAGGATCAAACCGCAATGTCGCCAGGACAATTTCAATGCCTAGAAAAGCCTGCCGTAGGCTAAATCCGAAGTCCATTATATATTAATATCACGTTGAGATCGTTTAACTTTTTTATTTTAATAGTGAAGAAAGACTGAGTGACGGTTCAATGGAAATAGCCTAATGTAGGCTATACATAGGTTATAGAGAATATTTACATGTCAGGTCTCTTTATTCACCTGTATCTGTGTGTGTGATGGCTGAGACCTTCTGGTCACCAAATGAGAACAAAATAAGCCATGTGTGTGCGTGAAGATGATAATTGTACGGCAAACTTCTGAAGGTGTCATAATTTATATCCAAAGCGAAATAGTGATAAGAAGGGTAAACTTACTTTTACGGGGACTGAGATGAACTGCTTGTTGAGTTGAACCTTCACTTTAGTTCTCCCTGAAAGACTTCACTAAAGACTGAAACGAAAGTAGCACTGATCGAAAAAGAGTCTTTGACGTATCAAACGGATCTGAATGGCAAGACGCAGCAGATCCTGTCCATCAGACCTGGCAGGGGCGGAGCCTACCCCCTGAACTGAAGCACAGGGACCCAACTATGAGAGGGAGGTGGGGATTCGGATACGACGCCTGATAACAGCAAAAAGATGTTACTCAGGTCATGATAAAACAAGTGAGCGCGAATGATTGGACAGGTTATGAATGACGGAACATTCCGGTCTTCCTAGTAGAACTTTCGCGAAAGACTAGAAAAGATTTATGACGTTCAATGGTTTGTAGAACACTTGTTAGCCGTAGCTACCATTGGAGACATCGTGGTCATGTCCTCGTATTTTTTCAACAGTTGATGAGATGTCTAATCCCTATATCAAATCTACCGTCTTTCAGATATATCTAACTTCTCAAAACGAGAATGTTGGACAAAAATTGCGGAGAGTGCGCTACATTTTCTTTACATACAAGATCACCCCAACACCCAAATTATGTATCTTATATTGCTTATTTGCAAATGCTTAACACAGGGTGCCAGATATTGAAATCTAATGGCCAAAACCTTAAATACAAAACCCTTAATTCAGAAATAACAGCAGCACAACAGTTACATAGATGAACTCTTGAATGAACACAGAACAGATAATTGGGGGGAAAAAGGAAAGGAAAAGTACACAAACTAATGGCAGAAACCACGCCATTCTGAACACATTGCAACTTTAAAGAAAAATTACCATATTTGTGTCTGGATGCCAGTGGCCTGACACACACACACACACACAGTCATGGGTATTATAGATTTCAAACCCTACTGGTTGTATTACAGGTTTCAAACCCCTCAGACTCTCATGGCACAATTTGATTTTTACATGCCAAAATTTTCCCAAGGGGTGAGCATTGTTGGTCATTTTTGACCTGAGTATTTGAAAAATCCTGCCTACGGCCCTGCACACTACTGTTCTAAATTGTGCTTTAAAAGGCACGGCAAACACAAAATCAGGATCTTTGGCATGGTTGTCTGTGCCATTATCACGTCTCAGGTACAATAACAGTTTGACTATATCTACAATTTCTGGACACACCAAAACTACTGGATTCTCTCATATCACGTAAACAATATATTTTTTCTCTTTTCAATGGCAGTGTTAACTAGGGAAGCAGTGCAGTGCACATGGAATTATGGCCCAGACTCTGAACCTGTGAGGCAGAATAATCCAACTGGACAATAAAAATAATGTGTTAATGTTTTCAAATGAATATTTATGTTGGTAGAGTTGACAGCACTACATTAAAGCTGTTATTTTTGGGTAAAAGAACTGCATTGTGTTAGCCTACTTCAAATTCTCGGCTAATCAGGCTCATCTTAGCGCTAAAGCCCCGGTCTCTCTCTCTGTGTGTCTAACTGTGTGATATATAAATATATATACCATCATTGGTGTCTACTCTATCCCTCTATTGCATTCATTCTGTGTGTTTTATGACTGGGTTAGGCGTGTTGCAACTTTAAGGCAGGGCCGTACCTAGAGGCGGGGCTGGGTTGAGGAGCAGTTAGGAAAGTGGAGCAACTTGTTAGGTTTTGTTTTCTGTTTACTGGAAGAGGCATTTTGAACGTAAATGTGAATTTGTTTATGGGAAAATCGATAGCCTGAGGTCCTCTTCCCCTGCATGATAAAATCAGGTTCTCCACGCAGAGCAAGGCAAAGAGTAGAAGGGCCTTTGTTCTGGGACTGACTTAAGTTAATGAGTGGGTGACCCTGCATCACTGGACTCATTGTCACGTTTCATTTTCTGTTGGTCTCAGTGCAATTTACAACTACAGAAGAGTCCATTTTTAAATATCAGAATTCTTTTGCTACTTTTGCTAATGGTCTAATTTAATTGATCTCTGCTAGGCTGGAGCTAAAAGCGCTACCATGAGACTGGAGAAAAGTAAAACTCAGTTGTTCACCTGAGTGAGTGAAGCTTAAGAGCAATTAAAAATACAATTAAAACAAATGCAAATACAAAGGTTACAAAAGAATTAAATAGTCAGAGTAGAAAGCATGTGAACCCCTTAGCATTTGATGGTTGTCTGCATTAATTCTAGTCTGTTAAGAAAACCGGACCCTTGGTTCTACACTTTTGTTTCGTACAAAGGGTTTGGACATTCAGTAGTGAGATTTGATTGCTTGATTTGGGTGTTTAAGTTTAAAAAGATTGGATCAGCCCCTGACTGACAGCTTGCCTTGGCTGATTCTAGCTCTGCTTTCACAACCCCTCCCTCTGTTCACTGATTGGACAGGTTAAAATACAACAAGATCAGTGGGATTAAATCCAGACTAGCACTGTAGGGAGATATTAATCAAGCAGAAGTGCATAGCCAGGCTACATTAATTCCACCACAGAACTACATTTCCATTTTATTGGTGTTATGGATGTGATCTGCACACACACACACACACACACACACACACAAACACACACAAAGTTGTGTAAGAGTCACTGCTAGTATCTTTCTTTTTCTTTTTTCTTTTTTCAGCTCTCACACAGTCAAGTTTTAGGCAACTGGACTGGACTGGACTGGACTTTTTCTACTGGCTGAGTGCTGAATAACATAACGGTAGAGACCACACAAGAATCAGAAAAAATAAGTACACTCATTAAGTACACTGTAAACCTTTTGGTATGTATGTGTGTATTATTCCATGGAACCATCTCCTGCCCTCTTTTATCCCTCTTTACAGACCTTCTGATCCCCCAGATGCTACAAGATAATGTGCATGCATGCTATTAGAAATGTTTACGTTTGGGCATGTAGGGACAAACTATGTATTGCACGCTAAATAGAACACTTACAAATACACTCAGCATGTCATCATATCTTTAACAGATGAATTGTTAATACTAGTAGAGATGATAATAATTGAATCACATTCTCCTGTACCATTTTAAATCCCCAACTCAACAGTGGAAACAGTGCTGTGGTATTCTCTCCATAGCCAGAATGAAAACTATG